>APFE031111652.1:54945-75023 GCA_000404065.3 Pinus taeda
AAACCATTAGAAAAACTCAAACTAAAAACAACTCTCATATATATAATTAAATTATATTAAACCAATTAGTAATTAAATTATATTAAACCAATTGCATTTGTAATGTGTGATATAAAATATTTGGACGGTAGCTTTGTAAGACAAGATTTCGTACAACATCCTCTTTATTGATTCCCTACCAAAGAAACAAACATAGGCATGAGGTCAGATAAGTATTTAGTGCCTTATGTGGGCCCCTTTCTAATGGGTTAAATTATGAACATTACGTTACAATAGAAGTTTTATAAACATTTATATATGTCACATGGACCATGAGAGTTGCCCTCCTTTCATGGCATATGATATGTTCCCTTGACCTTACTCCAATTCCATTGGATTTGGGAAATTTCCTTTTATTTTATAGGCGTTGAGTATCTTATGGGATATGGTTTATATATTTTATTGTTTTATTAAATTTGATTTAAAAATATGATAATTTATTTATTTATTATAATGGAATATAGTGATTTTTATAAATTAAAATTAGGTAATAATTTTTTTTTAAATAGTGGGAATTTTTTTTATAATTTAGTTGTCAAATCAATAGTAGGGACAATTGTCATTGGTCACTATTCTCTATTTTCAAATGTAGGATGACTCATCACTATTTAAGGATAATCATGCCACTTATAATTACCCATTGGTGGTTTATAAGGGTGCAGGCTTTTACTCTTGCCAAATGCCTCTGGGTTTGGGCCATGAACTTGTTTCCTTGTACAAGGAAGATGAGCTCTTAGCCAAGCAGATTTTAGGGCATACTCAGGGCCAAGGTAACAATTATAATATGATATAATCTTTAATTAATTATAATTTGAAATCTATTTTCTCACAAAATTTAATTAAATTTTAATTAAACACTTTTTAAGTATAATTTTCATATTAAAGATAAAAAACAAATTAGTTTTTTTTTAGTTTAATTATGTATATGTAGCAATTTAAGGTTGACATATAGTTACGTTGAGTATCTATTTTGCCATAAAGCTTTTAGAATTGTAATTTAATTATCAATAATTATTAGGTGGATGGTAGAGATTTAACCTCCATGAAATATTCTAGAATATTTTTGGTAGTATGCACAAATCAAAGGTTGAGATTTATCTCCAAAGTAGTTATGTATTTTTTCCCCTTTTATTTAAATTGATTAATTAAAAAAAAAAGCATATGAACAAATGTTATATGAAATGAGTTATGGTTTTTTGGGCATGTGGTATTGATAAGTTATTTAACTCATGGTATTGTAATAAAGCCTATATACAAATTAAGAATCTCCATGGTAAAGTAGGGGTGAATCTCCATGGTAAAGTACAGGTGAATCTTTATGGTTAAGAATTTTGTTATATTTACTTTTAAATGATATATATTAATTATTTATATATTAGTACTACTTTAATAATTTATAATAATTCAAAATAATATTATAAATTAGTTGATTTTTATGATTTTTTAAATTTTAACAATGTGAGATGCATCATAAAGTGTTTTGATGTTTATCATGGATTGATGTCTATTGTTTACCAACCATTTAATTTATATGATTGCGCTATTTTTAACCTATTTGGAAATCAAGTTATCATCAGAATCTTAATATAATGTTATATGGCTTAGAACATTGTTAATCCAAATTGAACCTTGTTATCCTCTAACATGCTTGATTGTGTATGGGTCTTGTTGCACTCAACCCCTTAGATGTAATCACTCACCACACCTTATTACACTTATGCTTAATAAGGCACACAATGTGCCATCATTCTTGCATGCCAACTTCATTGATAAATTGTCATCTTATATTGTGTGCCACTTAAACTCTAGTTCATTAAGCCATACTAATGATTTGTAATAATTGGGAGATTCAATGTATCTTCTTAATTAAGTGATCAAAGTTGACCAAGTTTATACTTGTGATTAAGTTAGACCAACTCAAACTTGTTTCTAGTATCCACATGATTGGATGCCCATATCTGTCATATCGATTCATAAATATGTATCACTTCATATGTAAATGAATATATAGTTTGACTCTAGAACTGGGTACACACATGCACTCTGAGGATTGTCAGAGTCCTCATGCCAGATATGTCCAAAGCATTAAAATATGAGGCTAGGTGGCAGTCATGCACAACTGATCTCATTCACTACTACTCAAATAATGGTGCATAATGGTGTTCTGAGCAATTAATCCAAATCTGGAACAAGATCTCCATCTCCACTTCAAATTTGTAGCAGATCACACATTCCCTCAATCATTTTTCACTGCAAGTGTCTGGCTTTGGCGGTGGTGGTAAGGTTGAGGGACAAAAAGAAAAGAAGCTTCGACATAGAGAGTTCAAAACAACACACCTTTGTAGGCAAGGAGCCATGGTCCAAGAACAAGGTAGAGTTAGGAGAGGTGGCAAAAGGTGCAGGCGTCCACTTCCCCTCCCTAGCATGGCCAAGGGGAAGAGAAATTTGACAAGGATATATCGTTGCATATCTGCCGCCAAGTAGCTTCCATGGAGGTGCAAGAGCGTAGGCACATTGGTAATGACCACTGGGCAGTTAGAAACTTGTTGGGTCGTCAAATATTGAATTAGGAAGAGGATCAAGAAAGGGTAGAATGCTGAATTGTAGAGGTCAATTCCAATTTGATCCACACTTGCATTTCCCTGAGGAATCTGTCGAGGATGATGGGGATACCTTTTCCTCCAACCCCCCGTCCCCCCTCCAACTCTAGTGTCCACCAACTTTTCAAAAAGCTCTAAAGCTGAAGATTCTTCTCAACATGCAGCCACTCTATCCAACCCTAATCCTCCAGAAACTTAGGAAAAAAATTGGAGCCTGCTGGCAGTGGTGGCTCCCCAAATCACAAGAGGTCAAAGCCCAAGGAGGACATCTAGACTTGCATGCTATCAAAGGAGAAATCTCTCAGTAGGAGGCAAAACTATATGCGGGCATGATGATGGTTGAATGAGAACACCCTCCATTGCTGCCTGAAGGATACAATGGCCCCTTGCAATACATTCACCAACATAAGCAAGCAAGGAAGGACAAGGCTGAGCATGATTAGGCTCAAAAGGATCAACCTCAAAGCAACCAGCCCCAACATGATCAAGCCAAGGCTCAAATTCACTAAGCTTCTTAACTACTTCCAGGAAAGGCTCACTCAGCTCTACCTTTTCTTAGTTTTCATAATTATTTTATTCATCTCATTTATCTTGTTATCGACAATTTCTATTTTGTCACAGTCTTGTACTATTTTAAACTACCCTTAGAATTTTTTGAGGGACTATTTGGTTTCCCTCCCATGGGCAGATGGTCTTTCCCAAAACTACTACAAAATAAGATAACTATTCTGCAAACAAGTCTTCATCCTGAACATAAGTTTCTCAAATTTATCCCTACTTATACTTGCTTAAAAAAATGATTATGTAATTTTGAATTCTAAATTTTAATTATACTTTTTACAAAATTGAATTTTGCTTAATAATTTTATAAAATTTACCTACAATAATCTCTTATATTATTTCAATATCCATCATTATGCATCATTTTTTATGATAAAATATCCTACATCAATTCAATTTTCATTATCTTTAAATGAAAATAAATAAATATATGGTAAAACAATCTCCTCATAATTTAATATATTGTGTTGTTATTATTTTGTATATTATGTATCAAAAATTATAATATTTTATTAATACATTGTATAATAAAAATAGTAATTAACAATACAATTATGAATTTACCTACATAGAGTAATTTTTCCCATTAATGAAATTATATTTCATATATTTCCAAATAACCACATTTTTGGGGTGCTACATCAAAATATGTTTAGTTTTCTTAATTTAGTACAATCAAGTTATACAACTTAACCTGGTGCTTTAAAAAAACTAAAAAACAATGTTAAGCTAAGAGCTTAATCTCAATATCATTGATCATTTAATTTATGCAAATATTATTTTCAATTCAAATCAAATTGATGGTCAAAGGACACTAACTAAGTAGATTGGTGATATGTTGATAAAATAGAAGAAATTTAACACAACCAAACTTGGTTAAATCTTCAACATGTACCTGCTTTGACTTTATTTCTGAATCTTCAAACGTAGTGGGAGTTTAAGTCTGGTTGCAACCGAAAGTTAAGTGAACTCTAAAATAATAGTAAAGTATTCTGCAATACTTGATTAAGTCATTTTCTTGCATATCACACATTGGCCCGCTTGTGCTCTATTTAATGACAAAGTTTTGCTTTTCAGTGAATCATGCAAGGGACTCGTGCCATGAATGGGCTCCCCTTTGCAAGGATTCTAAAGAAAACACAACCATTAGATATAATTACAGCTATTGTATGCATAGGATATTTTAGGGAGGTGGTCATTTTTCCTCAAGGGTCAAGGTTTATTAAGCTTAGGACAGATATCATTCAAAAACCTGAATTTCTATGTTATTTTAATACAGGAAGCCCAACCAAGTACTACATTCAAGTCTTGAAGGGATTTTATATTTAATGATAACAATTTATCATCCCACTATAATTATGAAGTGATCCCTAGTGTATTTGATTAGTGTAGGATTGTCCACCTTTACCACCACACTATGATTTCCAAGAATCATGTGTGTTCCAATGATGCAGGATTGTCCATCTTTATTATCACATTATGATTTAGGATTTAAAGAGATAATGGTGTAGGATTATATGATTTTTAAATTTTTAGTTTAACAATTAGGTAAATATTGGGATTTTAAGCATGTAATGATATAAAAATGTTACTTTTTCTTTGTATTAATTATATTATTTTGGAAAATTAGATTATATCACAGATAAATTATTTGATAAAATTATATTTGGCCTCACACTATCATATTGAAAATCAGATTTTGTTGGCCAGTGTTAAATTTTTGTAAAAAAATAAGGAACAACAATTGTACATACAAGACCAAATAATTAGAAAATAAACTACTATAGGATAACCATAACATGTCATCCAATTTAGGTGTCTTATGATGTTATTAGATCCGGGTTCTTCGCGCTCATACCAGTAGCTTTGAGAGCTTAATCTACTTTTAAGTTTAATAATGATTTAGCTATTTAAGTGTACAATTTATAGTATTATAATGTTATTTTTTTACTTTGTTTTGTAGTTGTAATATTTTCATCATAATAATAATCCTTAATTTATTTTCATTGTACTAATAATATTTAATTTATTTATATATTTATTCATATATTATATAGCCATATTACATATTCCAATTATCTAGCCTTATCTTTACTTTCGTGTATAATAAATTTTTCATCGCTTTAATAATGAGTTACTTATAGGGTATAATAGTATTTCATTTTTTTTTGAAACATGTTTGTTTGGTATATCTAAGATAATTACAAAGAAGTGAGTTAATAGATGGACAAACTCAATCTTTTGAATGAGATCACTTTTTACAATGAGGTAATTTAAGTTTCATTTTGATTTATTATTTTTTTTAAGTTCAATAATATGGATCTTTAAAATGGGCCAACCTAAGAGGGGAAATTCCATGGTCAACGTTCCTATTAACAAGGTGGAACTATAACTTTAGGCCAAATTCCTAATGGTTTTGGATAGAATTTCATTGGAAAGAAATTGAGTTTGTCCACTTATTAACTTACTCCAAATATAGCCCCAAGGGTTAGCTCAATTGGTTGAGTCCCATTGTATAAGCACCTCAATAATGGGATGTCACAAGGACAATTCTCCTCGGCGTTCTTGAGGTTAGACTAGTCAAATAAGCTGGTGGGATTTAAAGTGATCCATTCGGGTGGATCCGCCTAGGATTGTTTTCGTGGATGTAACGACCACTAATCTCCAGTGTTTGTGAACCACATTCAAAAAAAAAATCTTACTCCAAATATAAACAATTACCAATTTTGTATTTTTTCATCATTTTTTTGTGTGGGAAATATACATTCCATTGTCTTTATTTACAAAAATGTAAAGACAATCAACTTCAACCAATCAAGAAGACACATATATCATTGAATTTCATAAAAGTATATGTGGTAAAACCTCTTCTACAATATGGAGCTAATACGCTATTTAGAGTATATGTTAACTATAGTGTTTTATTCATTTCTTTTCAACATCAAATGCTAAGAGAAATCACTTTCCCGTTTTACTCAATAATTGTTCTATCAAGTCAAGTGTCATATATTTATGTCTCTTCTCTCCTAATTTGTTTCTACTTTGAACCAAAACCTCTTTGTCATGTGTGTGTAGAATCAAGGTAAAGAGGGTAAAGCTTCTTTTTCAATCATTACTTGAATCATGGTACAAAAATTTATCGAGAAAGCAACATTGCCCCTTTTCATATGTCTTTTATTTTTCTATTTTTTTAATTCTTTTATTTTATTTTGGTTGTATTTTTTATCTAAACAACTAAAAAAATATTCTTTTATTTTTGTTTTACAAAAAAAAATAATTAAATAATTAATTTGATCAACAATATAACAAGAAGAAAATAATAGCAAGAAAAATATGTTTGTGCATACTATATTCTAATGGATAAAAACTAGTAACATATCTACACCTAAGACCAAGTGAAAGTCTCAACTACCTTAACAACCCATAAACACAACAAAATTATAATATTCTAATATATGAATCCCTGTATTAATACATTATCCCCAAGCCGAACTAATATAAACAATGCCTCACCTTGTACTAAGAAAACCCCATAACCATTAAATCCTAACTTCTATAACAACTTACCATTGTCATATTAATATTACCTTAATTGTGATATGTGTAATAGCCCTCGGTTAAAAGTTCATGTAATAAAATTAATAAAGGCAAAAGAATAAGACGAACACATATTCCAAGCTGAATGTTGGGAAAAGCATCCTACTGGGTGTCATTTTGGTTTATTATGGCTAAGGAAATTGATAAATGCATTGGCAAAGGCAAAGAAACATTAATTGACATTTTTATGAAAATAAAGGAAAATGGGAGAATAGGGAGATGAAAGGTCACAAATTTGCATGAGAGAGAAATTGAAGGAAAAATAGAGAAAAATGAAGAAAATAGAGGCCTTAATGATAAAAGGCTTCTAAGGATCAGTTCACAACCTTTTGTCAGTTCAGTTTTGGAGCTCTCTTTATTCTCTCATACTATTGGACACTTAGAGCATTCATGGAGCACTCTAGCATTGGAGAAAGCAAGCAAAGGAAGGCAAAGGAAGGACAAGGAAAGCAAAGGACTAGCATGTGTGATGTCTTCGCTAGTTTGTGAATGAATGGTATATGCATTTTTGTTTTTGGTTCTCTTGTTGTCACTGACATGGGTTTTGTCAGGTGTGACAGTGGTTTCAACCTTACCGTTCCATTTACGGATAGTCATGGTGTGATGGGGTTCTTTTATCCAGTTGGGCTTTGGATTTTTGGAAGGTATTGGAACTGGGTGAGGTGGTCTCGGGAAAATTCCCAAGGGTTGGGGGTGGAGGTGGTTTAATCTCTGGGAAGCCCTCGAAAAGTGGGTGGAGATAGGAAAATTCCTCAAGGTATTGGTGAAGAAACTCTGAGGCATCCAAGCTTGTTTTGGGCTTAGTGATACCTTATCCAGTTTTAGCAGGATCATGGTAGTCTGAGGGTGGAGGTGGTTTAATCTTCGGGAAGCCCTGGTTATTTATGTCTGAGTTCCCACATTCATGCTTGGAATATGGCATAGGGGATTGGCTGAAAGAAAGATTTGGTTTAGCTCAATCTATGGTTCGGTGGTACGTGGAAGTCCTTGACTTGGTCAGATTTTGCATATGTTAAGAAGAGCTCTTTCCCTATTGTATTATATGAGTACTTGTACTTATTATTGTGGGGCTTTTATGGTTATTCTATCATGGTTATTATTCAGGTTATATGTTGGTTATAAGCATGGTCCCATAACAGGTTCTAGTTGTGTCTCTTGATATGTTTTGATTAGTTGATTAATGGTCAATGAATGCTTGAGCTAACAAATTTTATTGCAACTATTATGAGGGAGCATTAGACCTTCTTGGTGCTTCTCAAATAAGTTTCAGACCCCAATGTTCAAATGCATTCATGACCTGTAGATTACATGTTCACCATATGTTTGACGAAATGACTGTTATGGTTAGGCTTGGTTAGGTCAAGTCCTTGATCAAGTTTTGTATGAATGGATTTTTCCTAATGTTATTTATCACTCTAGAAAGTCTCATTGAGTTATGGGTTGTGGTCTAGAGGCTAGCTTGAAATGGTGGCTCATAATCCGGGACTGCACCCTCATAACTGGAAGTTTTGGGCTATAACTGCACCCTTACAGTCTTATGCATGTAGTTGGATTCCTATAACCACATGGAGGCCTTGTCATGCATCTGGTTGTGGACCTAGGTTACTAAAAAAAAGTGATCAAGCTCAGGGTCTGGGCACTTGGAGTGGATTTTAGCTCTTGGGTGTCATGTAGCTCTTGAGGAAGGTAAGTAAGGTTCCAGTTTGTCGATTCCACTTCCTTAACTATACTTAGGAGGTTGGGTCATGTCATAGTAGCCCTCAACTCATGTTTACCTGATCAGGCTAATTAAAGTGCGTAAATGTGGGTGGGGTGGTTACATATTGGGATCAAAGCTCCCAGGTTCAACACTTGGACTGGATGAGCGGAATGTGTTTGTCATGCATGCATGTCAAATTCTATGTGGTTGTTATGCATGCATTGTCATGGTTATAGTTTTCCTCCATGAGGTCGTTGTATGCAGTTGGAGTTATCATGCATGATGTTGATATATTGATATGATTATGTATATACATGTATCATGATAATCTGGATTGATTTTGTAGATGAGATAACCTCCCCTGAACTTCATTGAGGTATGTTGATTATGTTTTTATTTGGTTATCTGACATGATATGTTTGCAGGAAGAAGAAGATTAGAGATGACTAGCAAAATGGTGGATTACAGTTCACGACACTCTCCTTACATGTTAGATGAGAAGCATAGAGATGAGTATTCTCCTGACATAACAAACACCTTGAGAAGTCTAAAGGTAAAGATCAAAATTTGCAAAGCAAACAATGACAATATTTATTCAGTCACATGAGATACTTGTCAGGGCACGGGAAAAGTAGAGGTGAATGCAATTATCCTTCAAAGTTTGTTAGATTTGCATAGACATGGACACCTATGGATCAGTTATGGATAGGAGGATAGGACTAATGGGGCATATGGTAGGAGGTCTCATGCTAGACACAGGTCAAACATGGATGACATAGTCAGAGATGGAAGGTTCTTGGATACACCTAATAGGAGAGGCAGTGGTTACAGGTCCTAGTCTAGCTCTAGTTCAGACAGGTATCATGGTCATCATCGCAATCATCCTTACAGGAGGAGTGAGAGGGAATACTTTCCTGATGAGTTCAAGAAATCCAAGCCACCTACATTCGATGGAGAGTTGAAGAAACCAGAATATGCAGAGGCATGGTTGCTTGGAATGAATGATTTCTTTGAGTTGCATGACTATGCAGAGAACATGAAGGCCAGGATAACTATTTTTAGTCTCAAAGGGAAAGCAAACATTTGGTGGGAATATGTGAAGTGTGTCATAGACATTGGGACAGAGGAGTTGAGTTGGCATGAATTCAGGCAACTCTTTAGGAAGAAGTACTTGTCAAAAAGATGTTATGGCAGTAAGGCCAAGGAGTTCTATGAGCTAAAGATAGGATCTATGGCATATGAGGAATACACGACTAAGTTCCTGGAGTTGTTGAGGTATGTGCCTTACCTCAAGGTTGGGAAGGAAAAAGTTAAAAGATTCATCAGTGGACTGCCATTAACATTCAAGGATCAAATTGAGTGTGATGAACCTCAATTGTTGGAGGAAGTCATTAGAAAATCGAGGCAATGTTATGAGCAATCGAAGTGTAAGACTGAGTCTAAGCAAGGTTTGAAAGGTAATGACAAGACTAAAGGAAAATGGCCTCTGAAGCGAGAAAGACCTCAGGATGCAGGTGAGAAGGAAAATGTTTCTCTTTACAAGAAGTTTAATACAATTGAGAAGGGACATGGGTCGTAGCCTGGAAAGCAGAAAAACAAAGGTAGTGGGCCTTTGCAGTGTTGTATATGTGGAAAGGATAATTGCAAGAAGGATTTTATGTTGTATCAGGGTGGTATGCCTCAAATCTACAGTGTTCATGAGGCACAAACAGATGGGGATGTTGGATAGAGCATTCCTTGGATCTATGCAGCATTTGATAACAAGCAAGAAAATCACTGATCATCCATTATTGAGATGGAAGGTAAGTTATCTGATTGAGTTGTTTCAATTTTGATTGACCCTGGATCTAATTACAGTTATGTTAATCCTAACCTAGTGGATAAGTGTGGTTTGAGAAAAGAAGTGCATGTAGAGTCTTGGTTGGTGCTGTTGTCTACGGGTACTAAGAAAAGAGTTCATCATTGGGTAAGACATTGTGCATTTGAGTTGAGTGTTATGCCTACATCAGTGCATCTGAATGTGCTTCCATTGGGATCGTACAATACGCTTCTATGTATGGATTGGTTGTACCTTCACAGGACTAAGGTGGATTGCTACGAGAAAACTATAGAGTGTTTGAATGATGATGGAGAGAAGAGAATCTTATAGGGTAAGAAGAAGCCTACATCATTGAGAATGGTTATAGTTATGCCAGCAAAGCACAATTACAGGAAAGGGTATGTATTTTTTGCAGTGCATGTTTCCCATTATAAAGTTAAGGATGTTGAGGATGCAGAAATCTTGAGGAGGTATCTAGTTTTGCAACACTTTCAGGATGTATTTCCAGCAGAGATTTCAGGTTTTTCTCCTCACAGGGAAGTGGAATTTTCTATTGAGTTGGTACCAGGATCAGCACCAACATCAAAGGCACCTTATAGGATGAGAACTCTAGAGTTGGTGGAACTGAAGTTGCAGTTGAAATAAATACTTGATAAAGGATACATAAGGACAAGTGTATCGACTTCGGGTCCACTAATTTTTTTTGTGAAGCGGAAGGATGGTGCTCATTGGTTGTGGATTGATTACAAGTAGTTGAACAAGGCGACCGTCTAGAACAGATATCCATTGTCGAGGATTGATGACTTGTTTGATCAGTTGAAGGGGGGGCAGTGTTCTCAAAGATTGATTTGAGATTAGGATATCATTAAGTACGCATCAAAGAAGAGGACATCCACAAGGTGCTTTCTAGATAAGGTATGACCATTATGAGTTTGTTGTGATTCCTTTTGGTTTGACTAATGCTCTAGCTACTTTCATATGTTTGATGAATAGTGTGTTGCATCCTTATCTGGACAAATTTTTGATAGTATTCATTGATGATATATTGATATATTCTAAGAATGAGGAAGAGCATGTATAACACTTAGCCACAGTATTGAGATTTCTAAGAGAGCATCAATTATATGCCAATATTAGTAAATGTTGTTTCTTTCAGACAAAGGTACATTACTTGGGACATGGTGTTTCCAAGGAAGGGATCGTAGTGGATCTGGAAAAGATCAGAGTTCTCATGGAAGGTGTAGCTCCTAGGAATGTGGATGAGGTCAGATCATTCATGGGGTTAGCAGGTTACTACAGGAGTTTCATCTGGAAATTCTCATGGATTTCCTATCCTATTACATCCTGGTTGAGGAAAGGAAAGAAATTTGAATGGAGAGAGGAATGTGCAACATGTTTTGAGCAGTTGAAGCAGTTTCTTACAAATGATCCAGTTCTAAATATTGCGGATCCAGATAAAGAGTTTGTGGTGTGTACAGATGCTTGCAAGAGAGGACTTGGTGGAGTCTTAATGTAGGAGGGATAAGTGGTATGCTACGAGTCAATGAAACTGAATGAACACGAGCATAACTATGTGATGCACGATATTCAATTGGAATCGATCATTCATGCATTAAATATGTGGAGGCACTATCTTCTTGGCAAGAGGTTTTTGTTGATGAGTGATCGCAGTGGGTTGAGATACTTGTTTGACCAACTTAATCTAAATGCTAGGAAGCTAGGTGGTTGGCCACGCTCAATGAGTTTGACTTCAAGATCAGGTACATTAAGGGTAAGGAGAACAGGGTTGCAAATGCTCGTAGCAGAAGAGTGCAAGTGAATCACATAGCAACTATGAGTTCATATGGGACAAATTTACATGATTAGATCTTACAGGCAGGACAACAAGATGACAAGTACCAGCAGCGTAAGAACAAGTTACAACAGCAGGGCATTGGTGAACATGATGTGGATTATCATCTCATGTCGAATGGTTTGGTGAGATTTAGGAACAAGATTTATGTGTTGGACAATAGTGAGCTCAAGAAGCTTATCTCAAGGGAATTTCATGTCAAGCCATATTCGTGAAATTTGAGATATCATAAGACTCTAACAGATGTGAAGAATCTTTATTATTGGTTGAATCCGAAGAAAGAGGTGGTTGAATTTGTTGCGAAGAGTTTGTATTGTTAACGAGTAAAAGAAAAATGTAAGCATCTAGGTGGTTTATTACAGCCGATTCTGATTCCATAATGGAAATGGGAGGTCATTTCCATGGATTTCATCATAGGCTTGCTGAGGACATCTAGACAACATGATTCCATCATGGTTGTGGTTGATAGGTTGACCAATGTATCCCACTTGATTCCAGTGAAGGCTACTAATTCAGCTAGTGAGGTAGTGCAAGTCTTCATCATGGAGATAGTGAGATTGCATGGTATTCCTAAGAAGATTGTGTCAGACACCGATGCTAAGTTCACTTCCAGGTTTTCGAAGGAGTTGTTTACGAGTTTGAGTACAGAGTTAGCTTTCAGCACAACTTATCATCCACAAATAGATGGAAATATAGAGAGGGTTAATATGATTATGGAGGATATGTTGAGGATCTATGGTATGCACCAACATAGGAGGAGGAGTACCTTCCACTAGTTGAGTTTTCTTACAACAATGGGTATCAAGAGTCACTAAGGATGAGTCTATTTGAGGCACTTTATGGGTGGAGTTGTAACACTCCCATCAGCTAAAATGATTCAATGAATAGGGTACTGATTGGACCTTCCATGTTGGCAGAGATGGAACAAGAAATGTAGGCTATCATTAAGAATTTAAAGGAAACACAAGATAGACAAAAGAGTTATGCATATCAACATAGGGTATTTAAGGATTTTCAGGTTGGGGAGCATGTGTACTTGTGCATCAAGCCCACGAAGAGCTCCTTGAGGATTGGATCATGTGCTAAGTTGGTGCCTAGGTATTGTGGGCCTTTTGAGATCCTTGAGAGATTGGATCATTGGCCTATAGACGTGCATTTCCACCAACAGTGAAATTCCATGATGTTTTCCATGTTTCATTTCTTAAAATATATGTGAAGGATGTTGATCATGTGATTGACTGGTTTTTATTGTAGGTGGATCCAGAAGGAGAATTCCATCCAGAACCTTAGTGCATATTGCAGTGGAATCAACTCATGCTTTGGAACCAAGCAATTGAGCAAATTAAAGTGCAATGAAAACACTTTGGGGCTAATGAACTTACATGGGAGATGGAAGATCAGATGGGGGCTATGCATTCTTCATTGTTTGCTAGTTAAGGTAAAGGATTTTTGGTCTATGTACATATCTACGTATGGTTGTTATTGTAAATACCACAATGAGTTGTGTTATAAAGCTCCAATAAGAAGTATGTTGTCATGTTATCATGCTTGTCATGTTGGTTTTTCTTTTCAGCAGGTTGTTTATTAAAAATATTGCATCAAGCTAAGTTATAAAGCTCCATGGGCAGTATGTTTTGTTTTTCAGCAGTCTTGTTGGTCATAGGTGTCGTAAAACACCGAAGACAATGTTCCCCTAAGGTGGAGGGGTTTATAACAACCCTGAGTTAAAATTTCATGTAATAAAGTTAATAAAGGTAAAAGAATAAGACCAAGGTCATGGGACACGTATTCCAAGTTGAATGTTGGGAAAAACATCCTTGTGGGTGTCATTTTGGTTTATTATGGCTAAGGAATTTGGAAAAGGCATTGGCAAAGGAAAAGAGGCCTTAATTGGCATTTATTTATGAAAATTAAGGAAAATGGGAGAAAAGGGAGATGAAAAGTCATATATTTGCATGCGAGGGAAATAGAAGGAAAAATAGAGGAAAATGAAGAAAATAGAGGTGTTAATGATAAAAAGGCTTTTGAGGATTATTTCACAACCTTTTGTCAGTTTAGTTTTGGATCTCTCTCTATTCTGTCATACTATTGCACACTTAGAGCATTCTTGGAGCACTCTAGCATTGGAGAAAGCAAGCAAAGGAAGGAAAAGGAAGTACAAGGAAAGCAAAGGACAAGCAAGGAATGTTGGATCAAGTAGCTTTAGCAGGAAGACTTGCAAGTAATGGGTTGCATGTGTGATTTCCTAGTTGGTTTGTGAATGCATGATACATGCATTTGTGTATTTGGTTCTCTTGTTGTCATTGGCATGGGTTTTGTCGAGTGTGACAGTGGTTTCAGCGTTGCCTTGCCATTTACGGATAGCCATGGTGTAATGGGATTCTTTTGTTCAGTTGTGCTTTGGATTTATGGAAGCTTTTGGAATCAAATGAGGTGGTTTGAGGAAACTTTCCAAGGGTTGGGGGTGGAGGTGGTTTAATCTCCAAGAATCCCTCAACAGGGGGTTGAGATAGGAAAATTCCTCAAGGCATTGGTGAAGAAACTCTGAGGCATCCAAGCTTGTTTTAGGCTTAGTGATCTTTTGATCAGTTTTGGCAGGATCGTGGTAGACTGAGGTTCAATATGGTTTAATATCAGGGAAGCCTTGGTTGTTTATGCTTGAGTTCCCACATTCATGCTTAGAATATGACACAGTGGTGATTGACTGAAATAAATATTTGGTTCAATTCAATCCATGGTCCGATGGTATGTGGAAGTCCCTGACTTGGTTGGCTTTTGCATATGTTAATAAGATCTCTTTCTCGATTGTATTCTATGAGTACTTGTACTTGTTATTAAGTGGCTTTGATGGTTGTTCTATTGTGGTTATTATTCTAGTTATATGTTGTTTATAAGCATGGTTACATAACAGGCTCTAGTTATGGCTTTTGATATGTTTTAATTAGTTGATGAATGGGTAATGAATGCTTGAGCTAACAAATGTTATTGCAGTTATTATGAGAGGGAATTAGACCTTCTTGGTGACTCTCAAATAAGTTTCAGACCCCTATGTTCAGATATGCATTCATGACCTGTAGATTACATGTTCACCATATGTTTGACGAAATGAATGCCATGGTTAGGCCTGGTTAGGTCAAGTCCTTGATCAATTTTTGTATGAATGGAAATGTCCTTATGTTATTTATCATTCAAGAAAGTCTCATTGAGTTCTGGGTAGTGGTCTGGAGGCTAGCCTGAAATGGTGGCTCAAAATCTGGGACCGTACCCTTTGAACTGGAAGTTTGGGCTATAACCGCACCCTTACAGACTTATGCATGCAGTTGGAGGCCTATAACCACATGGAGGCCTTGTCATGCATGTAGTTATGAGCCCAAGTCACTAAATAAATAATCCAACTCAAGGTTTAGGCACTTGGAGTGGTTGTTTAGCTCCTGGGTGTCATGTAGCTCTCGAGGAAGGTTAGTGAAGTTCCAGTTTGTCAATTCCACTTCCTTATTTGTACTTAGGAGGTTAGGTCATGTCATAGTAGCCCTCATCTCATGTTTATCCCAACAGGCGAGTTAAAGTGGAAAAATGTGAGATGGATGGTTACAATATGAATCTTAACCCCTATATTGTTATTGTTAATGGTGATCTTGATGACGACTATCCATTAAGACATTAAAACTTAAGAAAAATATAAAAAGCTAACTGATTTGCTTCAACATTTTGTTTTTATGATTGAAAATATTAAAAAAAAACTTTCATAAATCCTCTTACTTTTAATGAACTCACACATTATAAAGATCAATAATATTACAAAAAATTTGTAATTATAGTTTAATGTAAGTATTTTCAAGATATTTAAAAAAAATACATTTTCCAAATTTTGAATTGTAAACTCTAATTGTAAGCCTTCCATAATATTACATGACAGTTTTTAAGATCTTTAAAATGTTAATATTTAATTGTAATATCTACATAGTTTCTCTTTTAATTACTATTAATAACTATTTTTGTTTAGGCTAATTTACTTGATATTTATATTTATTTTCATAATTTAATAGAAAGTTTACTCTAATAAATTGGTTTCTAAAATTATTCCACTGTGATTTACACTTGTTTTCATGATTTTATATATGGGTGGGTCACCATTCGTAAATTTATACTAACAATTATTAACGCATCTAATTTATTAATATTAAAAAATTTAATGGATTAATTCTCATTTTATTTAATATAAAAATTAGAATGTTTTTTTTCAAAGTAATAGAAATTTCATTACACAAGTTGCGCATTTTAAAACCTATATATTTAATAATTAAATACTCCTATAATGTATACTACATAAATTGTTAGAGTAATTTTTTTGTTATATTTAATGAATATATAGTTGTCAATTTTGCCTATTAAAAAAAACACTAATTTAATAAATAATAATTATAAGATATTTAAGAATAAATTCAAAAAATATAGTTCAATTCAAGTTCATTTAAAATTTAATCAAATTCTAACCATAATTAGAGGTGGTACGTGTGAGGGAATCATTCTTGATCATAAAGGAAATAGAAAAAAAAAACATAATTAAGTGAGTATGGATGGAACTGTAAATAACCAACAAGAGGCATAAGTGATATTTCAAGGATTGAGGATTTTCGTGAAAATCATATTAAAAAATTAACTGTAATAGGGGAACTCAGGTTTAATCATCAAGTTGATGCTAAGAGCCTTCTCTTTAAGTGATGACAACTTAATAAGGACTATCTAGAGAATTAGAAAAGATTCATCTAATTTGAAAGTGTTGATTTCTTTCATATCCCAAGGTTTATCAAGCACCACGCAGATTATTTGGGCAACAAGGTTGTCTTTCTAGTTCACAACAATTTGAGAGTAAAGGGTGGGAACGTATTTTTTCCAGATCCCCTAAGTATTAAACCATAGCAATGAAACAACCTTACATGATAGACAATTGGCACTGGCACATCAGTATGTATGGGAATGTTAATTAACATTCATGGTGATCAAGGAGTATTTAACTTACGATACCCTCACACACGCAAAGATTAATACAAGGTCATACACATGAATTGCTTTAGAGGTTTAATTTTATTTCAGGTGGGATAAAATCTCTTGGCACGTGTTTGTTGTTAGAGGATTTATGGTTTTCCCTCAATATGTGGTTCTTGGTTCTTTCTCAACTTGGTTCAAATTGGGCCTCTCAATCAAACTTATTCTCTTTTAGACTATCTTTGTGGGATCCTAACCCTAGTAATGTATTGGGTTTTTGCTCTATTATGCTTGGTTCGCGAGGTTTTGGTGGCTCTATCTCCGACTTTGATTTTTGTTGGCTTGGTGGCTTAGGGCTATATAGTCTGGGTTATATTGATCAATGTGGTTTGGAATCTTTTATTGGTCTAGTTGGTATGAGCTATATTATGTGGTCTCTTAGTTTTAATTGTGTTTATTTCTCTAGAAACCCCTTGCTCCTCTTAGCTCGAGCCTATAAAAGATTAGCGTTCTATCCTTATTTTACTTTCTTGAGGGAATCTTGGTCAATGAAGCTAGGTTGACTAGTCTAAAACCTGTCACTAGAGATAAAAGGTCCATTTAGGCGTTGTCCTGAGATATCAAAATCAACCATGGGCATTTTGGGAGATTCCCATTATGTAAAACTATTGTAATCCGTGGAGTTTTAAGAAGATAAGAGGATTATATCATTGATACTAGGAATTCGTTCTTCTCAATAACTACCATAATATACTTCTAGGAAGAAAGTAGAAATTCTAAAGATGCCTTCATACTAGAAACTCTACATAATCAAAGGAGACAAATTGAGGACCTTCACACTAAGCACACTACTCTTTGATATCAGATTGTAATACTGGAAAAAAAGAACACTACGACTAATTCACATGCTAGGCTCTCTATTATGTTTTCAATGGAGGAGGAGACAATACAACAACAAGAATGGGGGTGTGGAATGTTGAATGTGGACCAGGACTTCATGACCAATGCAAAGAACTAGGATTAACCTTTTAATCACCATGCTTTTATTTAGTAAGAGTGTATATTATTTTTAAACAATTGCTTGATATTAAGGGTATTTTTTTTTATTAGTAACTAAGAGATTGTATTAAGTAAAAAAGTGTTAAGCACAGTCAAAGTACAAAAAGTTACAATTTCAAGGTACTTAGAGGGTTTGTCACACCTTAAGAGGCTTATTTGTCACCTTATAATTATCTTTCCCATAATACAAATAAATCTACTTGTATAAACTTTGATGAAGGAGCCACCCAAAAACTTTGTTTCGACATACATTTTCAGTGATAATTAATCATCAAGAACAATTACCTTTGGGTCATCTAATGCCCTATTCCGATTTTGGATAATTTGGGAGAACAAATTTGCTAGGGATATTTGAATTAAGTGGCTTTAATCCTAATGTTCATTCAAAATGGCAGAGAATTGGGATTCTAACCTATTCACATCTTGTCTAAATTCAATAATATGACCACCATTTGTCTGCATCATGTTGAGAGCCATATCTAGATTTTTGTATAGCTCAATTATCATTCGAATGAGTGCACACATATCCATCATTGATGAGATCTTGATTAATTATGTGTTTCTTGATAGGTGAAGCCAATCCTTGGAATTATAGGGGTTGAATCCCCCCTAAACCAACCTGAATTCGTAATGTGCCTTTCCAACTTCCAATTCAAGATTCCAACTAACACAAGTAACACTAAAATATGAAAGAGAAAGAATTGTCTAGGGAATCACCTTGGAAGACCACGTTAAAGAAAACCACAAACCACTGCAAAACAAACCATATAATGGGAATCAATTGGAGTGTGCAACTGATTACTTTGCAGGAATCAATAAAAATCATAGAGGCACCTAGGAGGGCACACTCATAGAGCTAGTCTAAGGGAGTGAAGCCTCTCATGAAATCCAAGAGCTCGTAAATCACATCTAAGCCAACAATCTAGTCCAAATTCTCCCCTAAACTAGATTCGCACATGGCCCAATGACACCACTAGGAGCTTGGGGAAGTTAGCCAGAGGCATGTTCAACTCCAAGCAATCCATAATGCCAAACTAGAATGTGGGGACTCGGAGAGACCAGGGAACCACTAGACTAGCGTCCACTACCATGCATACTCTAATAGGGAGCGGGTTGGATTACACATGATAGATTTGTATCTTTCAATTTGGTTGGATAAGCTTGCTCCAAGAGTTCTCTCATGCCTGGGTTGTCCTACATCGTCATTGTGCCCATCATTCACCATCATTGCAGATCAAAGAGGCCAAATTAATCATGGGGGATTGGAGTAGTTTGCAGGTCAAAGTACAAGGCCTATCATAAAACCTAAGCTTCAAGTAAATGCATCCATAGCCAAGGGGGAGAGAACATATGAGAATAAGACATGGCTGACTAGGTTGATTAATTTCTAAATGGGTTCATAATTGTTTGAAGGGGAGACCACTTGCCTCTAATTAAAAGAATTTTGATTTACACTTAATAAACTTATTATGAAGTTCATTAAGAAAATAATTAAGGAATGCAAGCTTATAAGATTGACCCATTTTCTACTAGAGTTCCTTGAAGTAAACGAATTTCCAGGTTTGCCATAGAATCTATTATGGAGTTATGCTTCTAAGAATATGGAAGGCTCTGACCCTGCCGAGGGAGGATATCTGGAGCTTAATCCTAGATAAAATTGATGCAAGCGTCAAGTGTGAAGGAACTGTATTCAAAATAATATGTTGAATTATATTATGAGATTCCCCTATTTCTGTTAGAAAAATCATTCCCCTTTCCAAGGTTAAGTCAAGCCCCTTAAGAATCCCATAGTATTCTACTTGATTGTTTGTGGCCATTCTTAGACCAAACGACAATGCCAATTCTATTTTTCCTCTAGGGTGAAAA
>APFE031111652.1:75300-112685 GCA_000404065.3 Pinus taeda
GACTAATTTTCATAATCTATACTTTTAGTAGTTTTTTAAAATCCTATGTAAAGGATTGTTATGTCTTCATAGATAATCTTCCTCAAATTTTGGACAATACTCATTATGTTTTGTTGGGAATTTACCTCCTATATATATTATAACGTTGACGAATGTGGTACCCGGATGCGGGTGATTTTAGAATTTATTAATGGAGATTTTAATGAGCGACGACGCTGGGCCATGCTAGCTGCTGGCCAGCGCTAATCTCCAAGACCTTACCTGGCTCATGATGGTTCACATCAGGTGCGAGCAGATCCATCTGCAGGTTGATATTAATGCTCACATCCACCGAGACATCATAGGAGCTGGTTTTATCATGGAGTTTTCGGCTTTCAATTCCATTGCCTGTGCCCCGTCTCATATTCGTTGCTTACCTCCTACTGGATTCCCCTGCAGGAATTCATTCTCAGAGGTTCAGTACCAATTCCTGGTTGTTCTTCATTATGGTTTTGGGGCGTCTAGCTTCCACTCTTTGTCTTGCTCTCTAAGCATTCCTCAGATTCCTGTTATGCAGTTCAGACCCCGACATTCTCCTAGAGGTTTCTGCGCTCCTGTGCTCTCCCCTTGTCGCCTAACCATGGTCCGGCATAGAATGAGAAGCCGTCACGGTGAAAATAGGGGTGGTCATGTGCAGCCTCGAACAGCTCATTTTGTGGATCAGCCTTTGCCCCATGTCTCTCCGCCTTCGTCCCAAGTGCCTTCTCCCCCGTCCAGCGCTGCTAGAAATCCCTTCCCGCATAATGCATTTCAATCTACCCACTTCAAATTTCAGAGTAGTTTAAATAAGCCCATCATTACTGCTAATATTACCATAATTTTCTCTGAGGAAGAAGCTCTAGTTTGGCCTCCAGCGAGTAATGTAGCAGAGCATCCTCAAGGCGCTCTCAGAGGTGCGACTAGCCTTGGTTCTGGACATACTTCTGCAGATGATGGTAAGGTGGAGGGGCGTGGCGTTTCGCATGGTGAGGGGGTTAATCCTAGCAATTCGCAGCCACCAGGTGGCAATCCTCATGTAGTCAATGTTTTGATGGCTTTCGCTGCCAGCTCCAGTGGCACCCATCCTGAGTCGGTTCCCCCAGATGGCAGCGGAGTGGGTGATGTGGAACGTGATGGTGTTTTCTCGCATGACAATGCATGCCCTATCATCGAGGAGCCGTTGGACTAGGATATCCCTATGTGATGCCACCTGGTCTCCTTCCTGTCTGCTCAGAATTTTCCTTTTGGTCATGGTTCAGGTTCGGTCTCTTCTGTTTTTTGATGTTTAGGCTCTGTATCGGCGGTCCGACAAACTGGTTCCATGTCTTTGTGACTCGGAAGTTTAAGATTTTGGTTTTGCTCAGGTGGTTCAGTAATATGGTTTTATGTCTTTTTGGCTCAATAGTTTATGGTCTCCCGGCTGACATGTACAATTTTGCTATCTATAGGCTTGGTTTTTTTGATGTTTCAAAGGGTTTATCCTAATTCTACTCCATGGTTTACCAGTCTATGTCAGGCTTCAATGGCTGGTTTATGCATCACTGTAATGGTCTTTCCCCAAGTTTGGGATGGCTCAGTTCTCCTGAAAGCATTCATATGCTCTTGTCTGAGGCCTCTACCTCTTTGTAACTTTATTTTCATTTTCTCTTAATAGAATTAGTCTTTACTTAGCAAAAAAAAATGTTGACGAATGTGGTTGATAGTTTTCTAATACAAAATATTTGTTTCTTTTAAAAAAGAAAGGGAATAATAGATTAAATCATTACATATTGTATGTTCCAACATAACAAAGAATTCACCTTGAAAAAATGTTACATGTTATATAATGGCATTAAATGATAATAACATTTTACAATCACAATCCAAATTAAATAATTTAATATAACTATAGTTAAACATTATATGGCATTTCAATTTTAACTTAAAAACAAAGAAAGCATTATTGATGTTAATCGTTAACATCCTTGACACAATTTATAAATCAAACAACATCAATATCAAAAAAAGAAGAAAATGTATAATAAACATGAATTATAACATCTCAAATATGTCATCTCAAATTTAAATGAGTGATATATCTCAAAAAAAAAATTGGTGTAAACTTTAGGAATATATTTATATTATGAAATAACTGATATTACATTGATAGCATTTGCTTCCCAAAATATTTGTGGGATCCCATAAACAACTATCCTGAAAAAACCAGATTCCCATGATCCCCATATTGTCCAAACAAGATAGTAGACAAAACTAACCAACATTCAAACTACATATCCCATTATTAATTACATGCATAAGTGTGTATTGGGCATTCAAACAAAACTGTGTACACATTTACCATACTAAGACCATAAGAAAAGTTGACATATCATATGCAAAAAGGAGGAGCTAGGGTATGAGTCTAAGCTAGAGTCTAAGTCGGACACCACGTAACGTTCCACCCACGTTAATCTAGCGACAATATCGTCCAGATTATACCTGATGTCCCAAAGGATCCTTTTAATCTCTTCTTGTCCCACAAATAATTGATAGTGATCAACTTGCTTGTCACAGATGACCATGTGAAGCAAGGTTTCTAATTGACAATGCAATACCACTGAGTGGAGAAAATGGAATCTCCTTTTGCGAAATTTTCCAGGATTTGGAGTCCAATTGAAGGTGTTGCTACTAATTTCAGTATCATATAAATAAACCTAATCGCCAAATTCCTTGGCTTCCAAGTGGAGGATCTCATTCCTCACTTTCGGGGGCACAAAGTCAAAGTGGTAGGCCACTGAGTGCTAATCGAATAACCGCTAACGACGAGAGGTGGATTTTCCTACGGCTCAACTTTGTTGACTGAGTTGACGCATCTGAGGAGGCATGAAAATTACTGGAGCGGACTGACTTAATTGAAGTGACCAAAGTATAATGAAATTAAATATGTAAATAGACTTGATTAACAAGACCACAGATGAAACCAAGGGACGACAAGAGCAGTGGAGTGGTAACCCGATGATGTAGGAAGTGGAATAGGAGTGAAGGTGAAGCATTAGTAGCACATCATCTATCAAAGAAAAGATAAAAGACCCTATACCCTGGTGACTGTAAAATTTCTTTTGACACAATGTGTCTAGTAGAGAGAGGTGAGTGTGGACTGAACCCAGTACCCTGAGGAAGACAATTATTGTGACTCTTTCAAAAATAGATTGAAAATCTGCATGAGTACTAGACATCACATACAAGGAGCCGACAACTAAAATTTGTGAGGACACAAAGGGAAGCACAATGACCAACTCCAAAGAAGGACCCATCATTGTGTTGTGTAGAAAAAGGACAAAGAACATGGGAACCTACAATAACAATTCACACTACCAAACCAAAACGATATACAATAATTTGAACACGAAACACTAAAGCAAGATTGAGGGAAAGCTAAAGACATACCATCGCATAAATAACAGCAAACATTGAAGCAGGACGGGAGTAACTAAAAACATAGACCTTCTCCAAATTCGTAGAATGCCCACGTTGGTGATTGATATTGACTTGAAGCTTTTGCTATCCTGCAAATACTCGTAATAGTTTGCCACCTTGGAGCTCGATCCATACACTTAAATAAACTACCCATGACCTGAGCATAAAACAATATGAAAATATCGCCTGAGCAAGTCAAAGCGAAGGAGGGACAAGTGTAAGTGAGGGCACAAAAGTTAACACCCACTTCATGTGCATTGTCTCCATAAATGCATCCATAATCGAACTCGAGCAAACTAGGAGAATGTCAGACAAATTACTTGCTGCAATTACTTTCCCACATTTAAAATGATTTAACAAACCCAATAGAGGTTAAGCCTGAAGACGGTAAGCTTGCGATGCGGGGGTTAGGGTCAGATAGTTGGTGACGTCGATGCCCTTCGCTAGGCCTGCCTTTCGTTCCTCCATTGCCTTCACGTGCATGCCAATCATGTGTGCTGACACCATTAATGTCCTAAAAAACACCCCCATAAGGGTGATATATCTCAAATTTAATTAAAAAAAACCATTAATAATATTATCAATAACTTACACATAATATCAATATATTTTATAAATCAAGAGACATCAACATCAAATCATATGAAGAACCATTGTTTTATGAATGATATAACAAAATAATTATAAATGTAAAATATGCATATGAAATAAACATCGCAACAATCAAATATGTCCATTTCAACTATTGCTAGCTAAGCTCGCCACCAAATCCGAAGGCATCAATACCTTCAATAAGTAATAATTTAGAATGCAACATCCAAGGAGGAGTTGGTAGTCAATCTATTAATGTAATAGATGGTGGTTAGTTTGCTACCATATGAGATAGTGATTTTTTAAAGGAGGAGATGGTGATCATTTTGTCGTTGGAGGATGTAATAACCCCTGGTTGATTTTCCATGTAAATAAAATAATACCAAGGTCATGGGACACATATTACAAGTTGAACGTTGGACAAAACATGGTGATGAGTGTCACTTGTGATTAATTTATGGTTATGGAAATTGGAAAAGGAATTGGCAAAGGAACAATGGAAATAATTGTCATTTTATTTATGAAATAAAGGAAAATAGGAGAAAAGGAAGGTGAAGAGACACAAATTTGCATGAGAGGGAAATTGAAGAAAAATGGATAAAATAGAGGCCTCAATGATAAAAAGGCTTATGAAGATTGGTTCACAACCTTTTTGTCAGTTTAGTTAGGTCAAGTTTCTAAAGTTCAGAACTGAAGATTCTAGGCCATAACCACTTGCAACTAGGCTTATGAGTGTGATTATACCATCATAACCGCATGCATGCCTTGTTGTGGGTGTGGTTGTGGGCCCAAGGGAAAGAGAAAGGGTTCCAACTCAAGGTTTGCTCACTTGGGGTGGTTGTTCAGCCTCTAAGTGACTTGTTGTCCTTGTAGGATGTCAGTATCTAATCAGTTTGTAGGCCCCACTTCGTTAATTGGAACTAGGAGGTTAGGTCATGTCATAGTGACACTCATATCATGTTTACCATGGTAGGTTTGTGAAATTGGGTAAATGTGGGAGGAGGCGATACAGGGTGGTATCAGAGCGAGGTTGCAACACTGGACCTATCATGCATGTGTGTTTGTGTGTTTATCATACATGCGTGTTGGTTATTTCTTATGATGGTCATTGTCGTAGTTGGTATCATCATGTTGAGGTTGAAAATGTTGATGTTGATATGATTGATGTGTTGATTTCATTATATATACATATGATGTGGTAATCTGGATTGATTATGCAGAAGAGATACGCTCCCCTGAAACACACTAAGGTATGTTTGATCATGTTTATATTTGGTTTATCTAACATGGTATGTTTGCAGGAAGAGGATCAGAGATGAAAAGTAGAATGATGGACTATAGTTAACATGACTCTCCTTATAAATCATATGAGCATCAAAGAGATGAGTACTCTCCTGACATTGCAGATACACTAAGAAGTTTAAAGGCATAAATCAAAATTTGCAAAGAAGATAATGACATGATCATTTAGTCGCATGAAAGAATTGCCAGAGCACAAGAAAAACAAGCAGAGATCATTACAGTGGTCCTTTAGACTTTATCTGATTTGCAGATATAGGTACAACCACGAATCAATTATGGATGGGAGGAAAGGAAAAATGGGGCATATGGTAGCAAGTCTCATGGAGGATATAGGTCAGATAAGGATGGCACAGTCAAAGGTGGTATATGGATGGATACATCTGACAAAATAGGTAGTGGTTATGGGCTTTATTCTAGTTCTGGATTAGAGAGACAACATGGTCATCATCGTTATCATCCTTACATGAGGAGTGAGAAGCATTACTTTCCAAATGAGTTTAAGAAAGCCAAACCTCCTATCTTTGATGGAGAGCTGAAGAAATTAGAAGATGCAGAAGCATGGCTACTTGGGATGAAGAATTTATTCGAGTTGCATGATTATATAGAGAATATGAAAGCGAGGATAGTTATTTTCAGCCTCAAGGGAAAAGTGGACAACTGGTGGGAAGATGTGAAGTGTGTTAGAAGCATCAGGATAGAGGAGTTAAGTTGGCATGAATTGAAAAGACTCTTCAGGAAGAAGTATTTGTCATAGAGATACTATGACGGTAAGGATAAGGAGTTCTACAAATTGAACTTGGGATCTGTGACATATGAAGAGTATATGACTAAGTTTATAGAGTTGTTGAGGTATGTACCATATCTTAAGGATGAGAAGACAAAGGTTCAAAGATTTGTTAGTGGATTTCCATTAGCATTTAAGGATCAGATTGAGTATGATGAGCCTCAGACATTGGAAGAAATAGTTGGGAATTTGAAGCATTGTTATGAGCAATCTAAGTGTAAGTTGGAACCTAAGGAAAGGTAATGAGAAGACTAAAGGAAAGTGGGATAAGAAGCAAGGAATAACTCATGATGCAGGTAGAGAATGCAGTGTCGTAAAAGAATTTCAATGCAGTTGATAGAGGGCAAGGATTTCAGCCTTAGGAGTAGAACAAGAGTGATGGTAGGAAGCCTTTGCAATGTTGGACTTGTTGCAAGGATCATCATAGGAGAGATTGTCCACAACATTAGGGTGGCATACCTCATATTTACAATGCTCAGGAGGCACAAATAGTTGGGGATGTTGGATAGAGTATTCCTCTAATTTATACAACATTGGATAATAGGCAGGTAGATCATCAGGCATATATTATCAAGATGGAAGGTAAGATTTATGATCAAGTTGTCTCTAATTTGATTGACCCTGGATTCAATTATAGTTATATCAATCCTGGCCTAGTGAATAAGTATTGCTTGAATAAAGAAGTGCATGTAGAGTCTTGGTTGGTGCAGTTGGCTACAGGTACCAAGGAAATAGTTAATCATTGGGTGAGATCTTGTGCATTTGAGCTTAGCGGTATGTCTACATTAGAACATCTAAATGTGCTTCCGTTGGGATCATAAAGTATTTTTTTGGGCATGGATTGGTTGTACATTCATAGGAGTAAGGTAGATGGCTATGATAAAAGTATTTGTAGAATTTTGTAGAATTTTTGTACAAATCAACTAGCTTTGATACCATGTAGAATTTTTCTACAAATAAGCTAGCTCTTATACCATGTAGAAATTTCACAACCCGTAGATCAAACTAATATATGCAATGTACTAAAGCATAATACTAGATCTACTTCTACAACCAATTTAGCGGAAGCTTAATCGAACATGAGCAACATCAATAAGAACACATATAACTGATATGGAGAAATCAAACACACATAACATAGAAGATATAACTAAGGGAAAGCACCAGCTTAAAACCCCATCTATGTATTATCATACAAATGAAAATATGTTCGGATTACACAAAGCCTTAGCTCAGAAGCTATCCAGCTCTCAGTACAATCCCTCTGTTGCTCATAGATAGTCAAAGGCTTCTCACAAACCTTCTCCTCTACCCTCCAAGCCTCCTATTTCTATGCGCAGTTTTTCTTAGGTCCTCCAGCTGCAACCTGTGTGATTCTCACCTCACACACAACACTAACCTCTGGAATAACTGCACAAACCTGAAGGAGATAAATCCTCATCATGGATGAGCTTCCTTTATACGAAAAACATTAATCCAACTGATAGTACACTACCCCTTCTCTGATCTCAATTGGGTCTCTGTCTGAACTGACATGCATCAGTTATCCATGAGTGAATACTTAGTTATTTGAAAATACCAGTTGTCACATGCATGCAAGCATCAACAAATTGAATCTCATTAATTTAACAACTTGTTAAATTAGTCTAACTGGACTTGACTAAGTTAAACTAAGTCAATTGATCCTCTCAATATAGGACTCATCCTTAATTCCTCAATCAATGGAGCAAATCAAGGACACATTCCCCAATCAGTGGAGAAATTATTGCATGTTCTCACAAAGACTTCAAGTTTGATTTTCCTTAACTAATTAACTCATGGAGGATTAATTAATTAATATTCAAACTGCTGGTAAGACCAAATTCGAATTTTACTTCCTATTTTACACCAGGGAATGTCTAAAAATAGGAATCCAACTTGAACTGCTAAAAATAGAACTTCTATTTTTAGCACTCCTATTTTTAGCAATTTCTTGTTGCCAATTTTCAACAATACCTCTCAACAAGAAAGGCTTCCTCTCGAGCCCAATCCTGTACCTCTGGAATGTTCTGCATGCAACACATCTACCAAGTGTGGTTGCTCCAGCAACTCTCAGAACAAAAAAAACTTCCAAATGACCACTCTATTGGGCTAGAAACATACTCTGATGCTGAAGCTCTATCTGCTACCGACAAGTGCTCCCTCTCTGACGTCTGAGCTACTACAACATCTCCATGCATCTCGCACTGTTGCACCCTTCTCTGTGCTACCCTGCACAGTGCAACACACTTGTGCCTCTCACATTGTTGCAACTTGCATGCTCTGCGTTGTCCTTGGATTCCTTGCACTGTAGCTCTCTTTGCCGCTCCATCCGCATCTGTCTCTACCCAATCAGTCAGTTCCTACTACTCCACATTGGGGCTCCCGTAGCAAGGTCTCATCCAAGAGGTTGGGTACCTCAAGGATCCTGCCCCTCCTCCATGGGACGATCACTCCACATCACCCCACCTCCTACCTGGAGGTATGGCTGCATGTGATCCCTTTGCCCACCTGGCCCAAATTTCCCCCCTGCTGGAGGTCTCTACATGAGTAGATGTCTCTACTCAATCTCCTCTCAACTTCTCTAGTTGTGGCTACTCCATAACCTCCTGAAGTTGCTGCATCAACTGTGGCTCCTCCACAATTGTCTGAGACTTCTTTTGGCGCTGCATGTTGAGCGGTAATGTACTCTCCCTCTCAACCACCAAGTCTCCAACCTTTGCCTTGCTCCTCAAGGCTTTGCATGCATCTTGAACCTCAAGAACATATAGGTTCTTGGCTAGCACACCAATCTGTTTCATTTTCCCACCATCACGAAATTTTTTGGAAAAAGAGCTGATTTTAAATCAGCGATATCTTCCTCCTACGAACTCCGATTCAGCCGATTTTTTTTTTTTTTTTGGGTATTTTTCCACAAGGAATCTAAATCTGCTATTTGTTTCTGAAAATTTTGTACAAAAATTTTCAGATCTGCTCTGCAAACTCTTGGCCCAAAACTCAAAACTTTGAAATCTCCTCTTCTTGTATATTGTTCTTCCTTGATCACCTGTGCTTCGATACCATATAGAATTTTGTAGAATTTTTCTACAAATCAGCTAGGTCTAATACCATATATAGTTTTTCTACAAATCAACTAGCTTTGATACCATGTAGAAATTTCACCACCTGTAGATCAAACTGATATATGCAATGTACTAAAGCATAATACTAGATCTACTTGTACAACCAATTTAGCGGAAGCTTAATCGAACATGAGCAACATCAATAAGAACACACATAACTGATATGGAGAAATCAGACACACATAACACAGAAGACATAATTAGGGAAAAACACCAGCCTAAAACCCCATCTTTGTATTATCATACAAGTGGAAATATGTTTGGATTACACAAAGCCTTAGCTTGGAAGCTATCCAGCTCTCAGTACAATCCCTCTACTGCTCATAGATAGTCAAAGGCTTCTCGCAAACCTTCTCCTCTGCCCTCCAAGCCTCCTATTTCTATGCACAGTTTTTCCTAGGTCCTCCAGCTGCAACCTGTGTGATTCTCACCTCACACACAACACTGGCCTCTGAAATAACTGCACAAACCTAAAGGAGATAAATTCTCATCCTGGATGAGCTTCCTTTATAGGAAAAATATTCATTCAACTGATAGTACATTGTCCCTTCTCTGATCTCAACTGGGTCTCTGTCTGAACTGACATGCATCAGTTATCCATGAGTGAATACTCAGTTATTTGAAAATACCAGCTGTCACATGCATGCAAGCATCAACAAACTGAATCTCATTAATTTAACAACTTGTTAAATTAATCTAATTGGACTTGACTAAGTTAAACTAAGTCAATTGATCCTCTCAATATAGAACTCATTCTTAATTCCTCAATCAGTGGAGCAAATCAAGGACACATTCCCCAACCAGTGGAGAAATTATTGCATGTTCTCACAAAGACCACAAGTTTGATTTTCCTTAACTAATTAACTCATGGAGAATTAATTAATTAATATTCAAACTGTTGGTAAGACCAAATTCTAATTTTACTTCCTATTTTAGACCAGGGACTGTCTAAAAATGGGAATCCAACTTGAACTGCTAAAAATAGAACTTCTATTTTTAGCACTTCCTTTTTTCATTCCCTATTGCCCAATCCAGCACTGATGCCCAAACTGCTATTTTTAGCAGTGCTAGTTTTAGCACTTCTATTTTTAGCAATTTCTTGTTGCTAATTTCAACAGTATTGAGTGCATGGATGATTATGGAGAGAGGAGAATCTTACAGGGTAAGAAGAAGACTATGCCAGTGAGAATGTTTATAGCTATGCAGATAAAGTGTACTAGTAGGAAAGGGTGTGTATTCTTTGCAGCTCATATTTCTAGTCACAAAGGGAAGGATGTTGAGGATGTTGAAGTATTGAAGAGGTGTCCATTTTTGCAACAGTTTCAGGATGTATTTCTAGCAGAGATTTCAGAGTTACCGCCTCATAGGGAAGTGAACTTTTCTATTGAGTTGATATCAAGAGCAACACCAACATCAAAGGCACCTTACAAGATGAGCACTCCAAAGTTGGTGAAATTGAAGTTGTAGCTTAAGGAAATGCTTTATAAAGGATACATTATGCCAAGTGTATCGTCTTGGGGTGTGCCAGTATTGTTTGTGAAGAAGAAGGATGGTACTCTCAAGTTGTATATTGATTATAGGCAGTTGAACAAGGTGATTGTCAAGAACATGTATCCTTTGTCACAGATCGATGATTTGTTCGATTAGTTGAAGGGAGCAACAGTGTTTTCGAAAATTGACTTGAGATCAGGATATCATCAAATACACATCAAAGAAGAGGACATCTACAAAACCACATTCCGCACCAAGTATAGTCATTAAGAGTTTGTAGTAGTTCCTTTTAGTCTTACTAATGCTCCAACTACTTTCATGTGTTTGATAAATAATGTTTTGTGTCCTTATCTAGACAAGTTTGTGATAGTATTCATTGATGACACATTGACATATTCTAAGAATGAGGAAGAGCATGCATAACACCTGGCAGTAGTGTTAAAATTGTTGAGAGAGAATTAGTTGTATGCTAAGATTAGTAAGTGCAGTTTCTTTCCAAGGATGATATAACAGTGGACCCGTAAAATTTCATAGCAAAAATGGAGTGGGAAACTATAGGAATGTGGATGAGTTTAGATAATTCTTGGGATTAGTAGGTTACTACAGGTGGTTCATCAAGAACTTCTCACAAATTTCCTATCCTATTACAACTTTGTAGCAAAAAGGGAAGAAGTTTGAATGGACATAGGAGTGTTCAACTATTTTTGAGCAGTTGAAGCATTTTATTACAAATTCTCCAGTTTTAAAGATTGCATATCTAGACAAAGAGTTTGTGGTATGTACAGATGCTTGCAAGAGAGGACTTGGTGGAGTCCTGATGCATGAGGGACAAGTAGTATGTTATGATTTAAGGAATTTGAATGAGCACGAGCAGAACTACGTGACTCATGATCTTCAGTTGGAAGCTATTATTCACATTGAAGATGTAGAGACATTATATTCTTGGCAGACCGTTTATTTTGATGATTGATCACAGTGGGCTGAGGTACTTATTTGATCAACCCAATTTGAATGTCACGCAAACTAGATGGTTAACTACTCCCAGTGAGATTTATTTTGAGATCAGGTACATTAAGGGAAAGGAGAGTATGGTTGCAAATGCTCTCAATAGAAGAGTGTAGTTGAATCACATTGCAACAATGATTTCTTATGGGACAAACTTGTAGGAGCGGATCTTGCAGGTAGGAAAACATGATGACAGGTATCAACAATTGAGGCATGGGTTACAATAGAAGGGTGAAGGTGATAGGGATGAGGAGTATCACATCACGACAGATGGCTTGGTCAGATTCAGGAATAAGATTTATGTACCAAATGACAATGAGCTCAAGAAGCTTATCTTGAAGTAGTTTCATGTCAAGCCATATTCAGGTCACCCATGATATCAGAAGACATTAACAACAATTAAGAAATTCTGTCATTAGCCAAAATTGAAGAAAGATATGGTTGAGTTTGTTGCAAGATGTTTGGACTATCATCAAGTAAAAGTAGAATGTAAGAATCCAGGTGGTTTATTGCAGCCAATTCTAATTCTAAAGTGGAAATGGGAGGCTGTTTCCATGGAATTCATTACAGGTTTGTTGACGACATCGAGACAATATGATTCCATCATGGTTGGGGTTGACAGTTTAAGTAAGGTAGCTCACTTCATTGCAGTTAAGTCTATGAATTCATCTATTGAGGTAGCTTAGATTTTCATCAGGGAGATAATGAGATTGAATGATGTTCCTAAGAAGATTGTATCAGACAGAGATGCCAAGTTCACTTCCAGGTTTTGGAAGGAGTTGTTTGTAATTTTGGTGACAGAGTTAGACTTCATTACAACTTATCATCCGTAGACAGATGGATAGACAAAGAGGGTTGAAAGGATTCTTAAGGACATGTTGATAATGTATACCATGTATCAAAAATAGAAGTGGGAAGATTAACTTCCACTAGTAGAGTTTCCGTATGGTAACAGGTATCGAGAGTCCTTGAGGATGAGTCTGTTCGAGGCACTTTATGGGAGGAGTTGTAATACTCCTATCAACTAGAGTGATCCAACGTACAAGGTGTTGATTGGGCCAGATATGTTGACAGAGATGGAACATGAAATGCATGTTATTAAAAGGAATCTAAAGGTGGCAAAATATGGGAAGAAGAGTTATGCAGATCAACGTAGGGTATTCAAGGAGTTTTAGGTTGGGGAGAATGTGTACTTATGCTTTAATCACAAGAGGAACTCCTTGAGGATTGGGTCATGTGCCAAGATAATACCTCGGTATTGCGAGCCTTTCGAGGTCTTTGACAGGATTGGACCAGTGGCCTACAAACTTGCATTGCATCGACAATGAGTGTCCATGATGTTTTCCATGTTTCATTGCTTAAAAAGTATGTCCAAGATGTTGATCATGTGATTGATTGGTTTGTATTGCAAGTGGAATTAGAGGGAGAATTCCAGCCATAACCATAATGCATATTGCAGTGGAAACAACTCATGCTCCAGAATAGAGAAGTCACACAAGTTAAAGTGAAGTGGAAGCACTTTGGGCCCAATGAAGTTACATGGGAGATGGTTGATCAGATGCGGGCCATGTATCCTTCATTATTTGTTGGTTCGAGAAAATGAATTTTTGGTATATGTATATGTATATATGGACGTTGTTATAGATACCACAATGAATTGTGTTATAAAGATCCAATAAGCGACATGATTGTCATGTTGGTCATGTTTTGTAGTGGTGATCTACAGGTATGAATTTCTACAACCTGGTAATGCAATGTACTAAAGCAAAACACTTGATCTACTTCTACAAACAATTTAGAGGAAGCTTAATCGAACATGAGCAACATCAATAAGAACACATAACTGATAAGAAGGAATCAATCAAACATAAAACAGAATAATTTACCCGGGGAAAGCCTCAGCCTAAAACCCCAACTTTGTATTATAATACAAGTGGAAACATAGCCAGTATTACAAAAAGAATCAGCTCAAAAGCTATCATGCTCTCTCTGCAATACCTCTGCTGCTCATAGACAGTTAAAGGCCTCTATCTAACCTTTGGTTTGCCCACCAAGCCTCCTATTTCTTTCCGCAATTCTAATTGGGGTCTAGTGCAGCCACTTGTGTGAATTAGCCTCTTCACACACACACACTAACCTCTGATCCAACTACGCAATCTTGAAGGAGATAAATCCTCATCATGGATGAGCTTCCTTTATAGGAAAAATATTCATCCAGCTGATAGTACGTTGTCCCTTCTCTGATCTCATCTGGGTCTCTGTCTGAACTGACATGCATGAGTTATCCATGAGTGAATACTCAGTTATCTGAAATACAGTAGTTACATGCATGCAAGCATTAACTAACTAAACTCTCATTAATTTAACAAACTGTTAAATTAATCTAACTGGACTTGACTCAGTTAACTGAGCCAACTAATTACAACTCAATATTACAACTCATCCTTATCTCTTTAACTGATGGACAAATTCCTCAATTAATAGATAAATTGTTGCATGTCCTCACATAGACTTCAAGTTTGATTTTCCTTAACTAATTAACACAAGATGAATTAATTGATTAATTTACAAACTGTTGTTAATATCAAATTCGAATTTTACTTCCTATTTTTAGTCTAGGGACTCACTAAAATTGGAATTCATCTTGAATTGCTAAAAATAGAATGTTATTTTTAGCACTTCCATTTTTCATTCCCTGTTGCTCAATCCAACACTGGTACCCAAACTGCTATTTATAGCATTGCTATTTTTAGCACTTCTATTTTTAGCATTTCTTGTTGCCATTTTCAACAAATTTGGAGAAAGAAGGTAAATGAAAGTAAGAAAGTGCAAGGGAACAGTTGGATCAAGAACTATAGCTATATTTCTTTGCAGGTAACAAGTTGCATGTGTGATTTCCTTGTTGATTTCTAGATGCATGGTATATGGATGTGATTCATTGGTTATATGATGCCATTAGCATGGAGATTTGCTTGGATTGATAATGGTTGTAGCCTTACCTTGCCATTTCCTGGATAGCCATGGTGTTGTGGGTTTTTCCACTTGTTGTTTTTATGATTGGTGCTCAAATTTCCAATGGTTGTGGGTTGGAACAAACGCTTTGGAAGCCCTAGACCAACTTGGGTTGAGTTACTAATATTGGAGCCTAGGTTGGGAAAACACTATGGAGCCCTTAGTGGGTTGAGTTATTAGTCCCTAGAGTCGGGTTGGATAAACACCCTGGAGCCCTAGAAGGATGTGGGTTGAGTTACTAGTTCCTGGAGCCCTAGACAACATGGGTAGAGATAGATCTGGTTGGTGTTAATGATGTCCAATCGTAAAAGTGGAATCATTGTGGTTGAGGGTTGAGTGGTTTGGCCTCTAGAAGCCTTGGTTTGGTTTTGTCTTGGTTTATTCCATGAGAGCTCACATTCATGCTTAGAATATGGCATGGGGGTGATTGGCTGAAAGAGAGATTTGGCTCAGCCCAATCTATGGTCGGTGGTACTTGAAAGTTCCTGATATGGTTGGAATTTTCATATGTTAATATGAGACATTTACTTATTTTGATGCATGAGAAATTGTGGTGATTATGTTGGTGATATTATGGTTGAGTTGCCATGGTTTCCATGCTAGTTATTTCCAGTTATATGCTAGTTATATGATGTGTATCATCTATCAATCTTGTCATGAATTGTTCAATTATTGACTGGTTGAAGAATGTATGGACTAATAAGTGTTATTGAAGCTATGTAGAGAGGGGAATAGAGCCTTATTGGTAATTCTTAGATGAAGCTCACACTAAAATGATCATATATGCATTCATGACCTGTAGCGTACATGTTTTTCATGTGTTTGATGAAATGTCGAGTGTGTTCTAGGCAGTCTAGGTCAAGTTTCTGATTTAAGATTGAATATTTAGCTTCATTTCCATGTTAATTATGATTCTGGAAAGTCTTAGGAAATTTTGGGCAGCAGTTTGGAGGTTGTCCTAAAAAGGTGGCACAAATATCGAGACTGTATGCTCAAAACTAAAGATTTTAGTCCATAACCACTGGTAGCTAGGCTTATGAGTGTGGCTATAGCCTCATAACTGCATGCATGTTGCATGCCTTGTTGTGGGTGCGGTTGTGGGCCTAAGGTAGAGAAAAAAGGTTCAAACTCAGGGTTTGGTACATGAGGTGGTTTTTCATCCTCTAAGTGACCTGTAGTCCCTATAGGATGTCAGTATGTGGTCAGTTTGTAAACCCCACTTCCTTAACTAGAACTGGGAGGTCATTTCATGGCATAGTGACACTTGTCTAATGTTTACCCTGGAAGGCTTGTGAAATTGGGTAAATGTGGGGAGAGGCATTACAAAGGAGATGGTCATTGATTTGTTGTTGGAGGAGGAGATGGTGATTGGTTTGCTACTAGATGAGATGATGGTGATTTTTTGTTAAAAGAGATGGTGGAAGTGTAAGAGTACCATCATAAAAGATGAAGCAAATGAAGAATATTGACTAGCCCTTATCCTCTCAGGTAGCTTGAGGGCTCTAAAAACATGACACATCAATATTGTTATATCATGATGAAGTCTCGCCCAGATTAGTGAAAGATTAGGGTCATGCATAATCTCCCAAGATCGTATAGGACCACTTTGTGGTGAGCCATTAGTGCACATATCAAGTCCATTACCCACTTACGAGATCTATGTTTTATAATTTATGTCATTATGGGTCTTTGCACCTAAGGTAGCCATCTCTTCACCATGTTATGAAAACACCTTCAATACACGTGCCAACATTTAGAAAATAACAAACAACAATATTTAGACAATTTAAATAAAATCATGAAATCAATCACATGTGTATCAAATAAGACAAAAAATATTTATCTAGATTAATCAAAATATAATGATAATATTACCTCTCACAACTAGTGTTTCAACTTGAATAAATATGATAGTGATATAGAGAAAAATAAATTATCATAAAAAATGATAGACCACTTGGACAATTTGGGCCTTTGAAATAAACTATCTACATAATGCATAGAAGGAAAACTTATGTGTTTCCTATTAGATTACACCAATGTTGTCAGCATAAGCAATCAACACCTATCCTCCTATACATTGAATGAATGTAAATGTAGCTAACCCCCAACAACCAGCTAGAAGCCCCTAGGATTAGTAATGGACGCACCGTCATATCTATGCATATATGCCAATTAACTCTCTCTTGTAACATTGGTTGGTATATCGAGGAAATGGGGAAATGCTTCCACCTCCTAGATAACCCAATGATGAAATAAATATCCTCCATTGTGGGTTGGTATTACAAATCGAGTTTCACCCTAAATGATTGCCTAACATGATCCTAATGATGGATCAACTACATCAATGAGCATGTGTTCCCCTTGAGTGATGTATCCTCCTCATCAAACTTGAGATGTTCAACATTCCTCAAAAGGAGACAAATCCACACGATAATAAGATGAGGGTATGTATACTTATCCCTGTCTCAAATATCCCATTCATGTATAGAGTTAAATGTGTCAACCTAATATTATTGTTATTGTTTTCATTGTCTCTAATTCACATGAAAATTTCATTGGGTGAATACATACACAACATGAAAAATCTATAATACATTACCATTTCTAATATTTATTAAATATTAAAAATTAATTTTATTTTACAAAAAAAATATGTAAAATTGTCTACACCTTATTTATATATACACATTATTAATAGTGTGCTTTGATTATCAACTGTAATAACAATGCTAATATTACTGCACAAGTACATTAGTAAGTATGATAGTGACATTACATTAGTGCACCTATATAGTTAGATGTATCACTAATGGTGCATTCGTACATTTTAAATTTTAAAATGAACCAACCAGTCAAGAAATTTTAATTTTAAATTTGATTATCGATGTATTTATAATGTAACAAATACCATTTATGATGCCTTCTTACTTTCTAAAGCACATCAATAGGTGTGGGTGATTTATTTTAATAAAATTCCTCAATCATGTGCTTATAATATATCAAAGAACCTCTAACAATGGCTTCGAATACTATATTAAACACCAAAAAGATGTGGGATTTTTATTCTTTGGCTTCGATATCACAAGCTTTTTCAATGGACACAATGATTTTGATACATTCATACATGTTGAAGCACACCAGTAAGTCCAAAAATATTTAGTTTAATTATTGGTGAGCTTAGCATGTATGGAAGCACCGATAACAATTTCTTTATACATTTATTAAAGCATCAACTAGTTGGAAAAATTATATTATTAAAACTGTACTCAACAACACATTTACAATATGCCAATGTTACTCGTCGAGCCCTCTCTACAAGAATGTTGGATTCTTTAATGGAGCCTCATAGGATGACATCTGTGGAGGGAGGGCACTTTTACTTCTTCAAGGGAACCTCTCCTATCTTATCTCGCTGAATTTAGTGTCTAGATCCAATAAAAAGGCATAGATTACAACATGTTGGGCCCTTTTGTATTTTGCTACTTTCATTAGCATTGCCTCCTTACATGTATATGGTGATTCAAAATGCGTCACTAATTGGTTAGCAGGGAGAAGCAACTTCCAGGTTCTAAACTTGCACTTCTGGATGGGCATAATTAATATCTTAAAGGAAATTTTCCATTATCTCTCTTTCAACATATATATAGGGATTGAACCCTCCAGGTGGATTTCCTTTCTAAGAAGACTTTTAATGAGGAAAATGGATATATATTTTTTGAAGGAAGACAAGGAAATCAATTACTGTGTTGTGGGAGAATCCACATCTCCATTGGCCAATACCTGCCACTGGAGTAATCCTGGATTCAGAACATTCACTTTTGATAGGCCTAATTTTACAATTATGTTGACTACTCTAGGCATTATGAGGACCTCTAGTTTTTCTGTCCCCATACCAAAACTACTCTCTTAGTTTTTTTAAATGTCGATCCATTTTTTAAGGTTGTTGTGTTGATGCTTGTCTATTACATCTTTCTTGTGTCATTAATGTAGCTATTGTTTTTTATTGGATGCTTTATGTAAATATTATCTGCCTATGTTTTCATTTTGTACACCTAGGTTGTGCTTAAGGTAAAAAATAACATTGTTCTTGGGACAATGTAACTAGCTATTTTACTCCTTTTTTAATAATAGAAATGAATGAAATTTCCCCTCTGGAGAGATATAAGAGCATGTTGATGTTGCCTCTAAACATTATTTGCATTGAAAAAACACAACAATTTTTCTTGTTGGTTTGAATAGTGCGCTCTATTTGATCAAGTGTGTGACTACATATGCTACATCCCATTAGTAATAGGGATACACCGCAAATGGTGCATTCTATTAGCAATAAGGATACAATACATAGGTTAATATGACCCAACTAACTTAAACACACGACACAAAAATTTTGTTTAACAATTTAAAAAAATGAGCTTATTAAAGCCAAATTTTTAATTTTAAACTACTAAAATATAAATGAGAGCATACTAATCAATTTACCTAGTCTCTTTTCTACTAAGGTGGCATGATTTCCACACATAAAAGAAATGCATATTTGGTAGCATTTTGTAAAATTCAAAAACTGACCAAATCCACCAACAAAGCAAAGGAATCGAGAAATATGATAATACAACAACATCCACAACTAGGTGGTCATACATGAATGATGAGCATTGATGCTTCTATGGCTTGAAACATGAATGAAAGTGAAAATGAAATTATGGTTTGATATTTTGTATTTATTTATTTTACCTAAGCTTTGTGCCCCCAATAAGGAGATATGCCAATATGTTCTTAGGTTTTCAATACACCACTACGGTTTTGAAGTTTTTTTAAATCAATGCACCATTTTTTAGTACAGACTGGATCATGAACAATTATTAAGTACACCAATAAGTTTATGTAATTTGTTTATAGAAAAACTAATAATTCTTAACAATATATTTAAACCCTATTCAATGTTTTTTACATACAGACATAGGTGCACTTGTGGTTTAAAGACACACTAGTTAGAGTATGTGTAATAGTAATAACAACCTTTGGTGCATCAACAAAAGGAACACTCAATGTGTCCTATACGAAAGCACGACGATAAGTTTTGGTAATTTATTTAAATAAAACTAAGATGGTATAACAAAATAGATAAATCTTATTCAATGTGTCTTATATAATGGTGCACCAATGTGCTTATGGTTTGAAGATGCACCACCTAGGGTTTTATTACAAGATAATAATAATGACAAAAAGTGTGCCTATAATGAAAACACATTAGTGCACCTGATATGTGATCTAGGTGGATATTGGTGTTCACCCACCTATTCCACTGTCAACACAATTTTCCTATTTTGATAGTTTTTGATTTTTTGGTAGTTTTCAGGTCTTGAACTTTCGAAGCCCGTTTTGAGGCCCTAAAAGACATTTTTTTCGGAAACAAGTCAACATACATCATAGGCTTTAGCAACACTCACAAATTGTACTCCTCAAGTAAACCTTTCCAACGAGCTAGCATGCGCGCTAAACAAAGATTGTATGCTAAAGTTATAACCCTAGGAAGTTGAAGTTCCAACTTACCCCATCAAGGCCCATAAGTCTTTGGTGCTTCATCTCCTAAGATTAGGTTTTTGGATGTTTATGATTTTTCATTGCTTCTTCATAATAAAAATACCTTTGAGCCTCATTTCGACACAATTCAAGAAGGCACATAGTCGTCACATCTCTTCTCAGAGATAAACTTCTATCATTCGAGCTAATTTGGTTTCATGTATACAGTTTCAACATTTTCCATTTATTAATTAAAGTCAAATTTCATTATATCTCTGTATTTTAGTTTTAAATATGTATTTCATTTTATTCCCTTCATAAATCCATTTTTTTTTTTTTTTTTTTTTTTTTTTTTTTTTTTTTTTTTTTTTTTTTTTTTTTTTTTTTTTTTTTTTTTTTTTTTTTTTTTTTTTTCAGAAAAAAAAAAAGCTGCATATTTATATTAAGGCTCCCTTCATAAATTCATATTAATATAAAAGTGCACCAATTTTTTTTTGTTATCTTTTAAATAAAAATTAATTTATATAACACAATACATATATCTTAATTAATATATATTTTTAAAAAATAAACCAAGTGACTTATTATTAAAAAATAAACCAATTAAAATAGGTTTAGAATTTATTTAAATCCATATTTTAATATGGCATATAGTAATAACAAAGGCCAATGCACCTATCATGATAATGCACTAGTGTGTTTTACATCTTAGTGCATCTCGATGGCTAATCAAATTTAAGTGTACTAATGGCATATAGTAATAACAAAGGCCAATGCACCTATCATGATAATGCACTAGTGTGTTTTAGATATTAGTGCATCTCGATAGCTAATCAAATTTAAGTGTACTAAGAAAGATTTTCTACTTAAACCTTTAGTCTCTGGGCCCTACTACAAACATAAAAGAAACAATTTTTTTAAGAAGATTTCATAAAATTTGCCACTTAAAGAATATTTTCCTTGGTAATGAATAGCCTAACCCCACACCTTCTAACATGGAAATTTTTTTCATAAACTTAAAATATTATAACGAAAATTTCAAATATAAATTATGTCAATATTTATATTAAAAAATATCTAAATTATTCTCACTCATATTATTCATAAATATATAAATCATTTTAATATAATAATAATTTCCAAGTGAACAAAAAAATATCCACTTTCTATACACTCTAATCTCTAGCACTCTTATTTTTCTTATTCCATATTATATATATAATTAACCTAATTTTTTCCAAATAATGCAATCTTACCCACACACAATTTTATATATTATATATATATATATATATATATATTATATATAATTAATTAATTAATTTATTTGTTCACCTCACTATAAAGAATGTTGTTAAAATCATTATGGTCCACCCACTATGCCACCAGCAACTTCGAAATATCAATGTGATTTAGATAAGATTATAACTCTTAGATTTCATTGAGTTTTGGATATTATTATAACTTTGAGTGGTATCTATTTCACAATTTTATTTGTCCAATTTTATTTTGATCGTGACTTTGCTTCATATGGATTTCTAAATATATTTAAATTCATCGAATCATCTCTAAGAGCTCGAAATACCATGGGTTAAAATGTACATCATTGTGTGAATAATTAGTGCAATATGTTCTAGAAGTTAAAATGTTCTGGAAGTTATAAGTTGTTAAAGTAACTTGCCACTTTTCTGTAATCATAAGAAGCCCTTTTAGTTTTTTCTTATTATAAAAATAAAAAGATAAAGCAAGGAAGATCATTGGTTAAGGGGAATGGTGTTGTTTATTTACATTTCTTAGGAAAGGGGCATGGTGTTGTTCATTGGCACAACAGAAACAACAAAATTGGGTTGTGTTTAAAGCATCCACAACGTGATTCCTTTTGGTTTTGTCAACGTGCTATTTACCCAATTGTTGTACATGAATGTGGAGTTGGTATGAAATGCCTGGAGAGTATTGAATTTCAGAAGGAAATTGTAAAATTTCATGTGACAAGTAAACCTAATTCTAATGATGAGATGTTATGATTGACTTTAAAGGTTAGGGTTGATAGCTCCTGCACATGAATTAAAAGTAATTATTTATTGTAAAAAAATAATATTAAAATATTTATATTGAATTATAAAATTTAATTATATTAAAATTATATTATTAATTATATAATGAAAAAAATTTTATGAAATGTGAAAGTCAATTAAAAGAAATTTTTAAATAATATTAAAATATTTATTATTGAATTATAAATTTAACTATATTAAAATATATTGTTTTATATAATGTAAAATATTTTAGGAAAATGTGAAAGTCATTTTATTTTCCAACATTCTCTTATTGATTCTCCCCCCAAGAAGCAAACATATGAACACATGGTGGGCATGAGACATAAAAGTATACAATGACTTTATTGAACCCCTTCGTGTAATCAGTAAATCTAAACAAGATGTTTTTATGTCTTAGGGAGTTAAATAATGAACACTGCCTTATAAGTGAAGTTTCATATTTAAACATTTAAATATCTCACTTCATCATGACTATTGCTTTTTGGTGGAGGGGGGATTTGGTAATCTTGACTTTTCCTTGTGATTCAAGTTCTCTGAGTTATGGAAAGTTTCTTTGTTTCTTTTAGTGTAGGGGTTATTTGGTGGGATATTGTTTATATGTTTTTGATGAGTGGTTATTGAAATTAATATAATAATGACATAGGTTTATATTTATATAAATATGTAATTTTTTAAAGTTAAATAATTTTATTGTTAAAATTTATTATCTTATATAATTTATTTAAATTTATTATTTGGTAGATTTTTTGTTATTTTTATTATAATATAATTTAAAATTTATTATTTGGTAAGATTTTAACAAATTTGTATGGGTTATTTTTTAATATTTAAATTTACATAAAGATAGATATTATATTAATAATGATGATTAATGTTCATATAAAATTTAATATGTCCTATCATTTGTAAATTTTGTAATTTTTTAAAATTTTATATTGATAATCGAAAAATGTTAAGAGAAATATTTCAAGATTACTATAGTTTTGTTGAGATAAAATGTCAAGAAGATTGGTAGTGTGATAAATACTTTGAAATTTAGATCTAATCTGATCATGAATTGGGCAATTTAAGAATCAGGTTTTTCATCTTCAACCTCTTTAGTGTCATGAAGGCGACAAATGCCTTTATTATCCCATAGTGTTTTGGGAATTGACGAACACCCAATTTCACTATGGAGCTCATAAGAATTTGTTCTTATTTTAGAAACATTTATTTTCTTTACACTAGTCAAGGCTTTCAATTTTGGAGATTTGGATTGATCACCACCTTATAATATCTGAGTTTCATTTTTATTAATTTTACCTCATTAATAATGTGTGTTTGGAAAGTATGGATCATGTAGTTTAATCTACACATTTAGAAAGAAGCGAGTTTTAGAATATCAATGTCATGTGCCTTAGAGCATTGTTGGTTTAAGATGAGACTCTCTTATTTTCAAGTATGCATGACTTTGCTAGCTATTGTTGTACTTGACCTCTTGTGTGTAACCAATATCTAATCCTTGTTGCACTTGTGTTTGATAGTGTGTACGCAATCGACACAGACACTACAATGTGTCATTTTCTTTGCAAAAATGTCCAATCCACATAATGACAACTCCATCCATAAATAATCTTCTAATCTTGAGCTCTACTTAAACTCTAATTCATCAAGACATGCCAATGATATAAAGTAATTGAGAGATTTGATGCCCCTACCTAAACAGGGGATCAATGTTAACCAAGTTTGTGCTAGCAACAAGTTAATTCAACTCAAAGCATACTTAGCTAACTTACCATTGGGATTCATGAGATCAATTACCCATGTTTATCATATCCAAGGTTAAGAATTCTCTAATTTAACATATATAATGACTCATGTATTCATAAATACACATCATTTCATTTGCAAATAGTTGTATAGTATTCAAATCCAAATTTTTATTATACTCTTTCCAAAATCAAGTGTTGTTCCTTATTTGAATATGCCTATTTTTTATGGAGTTGTCTTTAGTGCGACTTTTTGGAGTTTCGGGTGCCGGATTCCAGTGGAAAAAATTTGAGATGAAATCTTGATTTGTGTTTATTTAAACTAGTTTTTTGACTGTTATATATGGATTCATCCCCTTAAAAAAACCCCTAGGGCACTTTTATTATGCAGGCTTTACCCATCAAACTTGCGATTTCAATGAATTCCTGCTAGATATTATAGAAATTAGACCAAAAAATCCACCAAAAAAACTTCCAAAATCACACTTAAATACAACTCGATTTTTTATAATTCATTATTTTTTATAAAAATAAATATATCATTAAACAATTTTCTTATGTTTTATTTTTTTTATATTATTTTATTTATAATTATGCATAATAATTATACCTATTTTTCCAAATCATCAATACATTTGATTATATTAATATATCATTTACAAAACAATTTTTTATTCTAATTTATAATTTAAGTTTTTAAATAAATGATTTATAACTATGAAAACAAACTTCCTTGCATTCAACCAAATGGTAACCATAATGTAATTCTTTATTTTTATAAATTATAATTTTATAATAATTAATTCCTTTTATAATACCCATTACACTATATTTGATTTCATTTATTATAATTTATAATAATCTGCTCTTCTTCTTTTTTGCTACTCCATCCCATTCTTGTTTAATTTCTGTGATTGAATAAATACTTTAACTTGACTTCCACAAAAACTTTGAAACAATATTCACTTTAAAAACATTAATCCACTTCACTCAATATTCGTGAACATGATGTATTTCTTATATTGGAATCAAATCAAATTGACAACTAAAAGATACCTAGTGAGTAGAATTAATCTAATGAGAAACTGTAAAATTTAGCACAACTAAGCTTAATTAAATTTTCAACACATGCCTAACTTTATCTTAGAATTTTCTCACTCCCCCAAAAGTTCAAAGTCTTATTTCAACCAATAATAATTAAATATTTGGGAATCACCATGGGATATCAGATATAAGATGCTAAGGTTATTTTCTAGCCTATCAAACGTTGGCCCACCGATGCTCTATTTAGTGACAAAATTATGCTTTTTCGTGAACCATAGAAGAGATGGGAGCCGTGAGTAGGCTCCTTATGGAGGATTCAAAATGATGATAGATGTAAGTATAACCATGGATAGAATTTGATATTTAAACATTATTAAATATAGTTTGAGACTTTAATTTATATGTTGTTTAATTTGTTAAAAAGTATAATATATATAATTATTGGTAATAATTATCAATTTAATTATATTTATAAGTTAATTCTAATATTAGATGGAAGAATGATTTAATAATGAAATGTTATTATCACAATAGATTTGAGAAATTTGGTCGAATTTATATATATTGGGATAGTTTTTATTCTTTACAATTGGCTTCCATTCTTAACCCTTTTCATAAAATCTAAACTTGAATTTAATAAAAAATAAGCATCAAATTTGACAAATGATATTGATTTGAAGTTCCAATCCTAAACATATAATTATACATACTCAATAAAACTTTGAAACCAATCTTATTTATAGTTCATGGTCATTTTCCCTTCTCTTATATTTAAGACGAAATAAATATTATTCATAAACATTTTGATTTTTTTTTTCACAAATGCAAACATGTTACATATAAAATATGTATACACATTTATTAATATTACATGCAATTAAATATATTGAATACAATCCATGTGTACATATTTATTAGCATTCCATATCATGTCAAATAAATAAATACACATGTTCACACATGGAGTGATTTATGATAACAACTCCCCCTAGTGACAATTATGTAGTTAATTTAACATTTCTATTAATATTTTAACAAATTATTAAAAAATTAAAATATGTGTTTAAGTTTATATTATAAGATAATATATTTTATTATTAAAAATTTTAAAATATGTTTTAGGTTATATAATAAGATAATATATTTTTTATTTTTTCCTATCTAGATAATAATGTGATGATTTATGGTTTTCATTTTTAACAATTTTCAGATTTCATCATAATATTTCTCCACTTACTTTAATGTAATTTTATTTTATTTTTGGATTTAAGTGTTAAGAGGATCAAAGTGTATTTTTATTTTTGTATTATTTAAAATAAATTTAGATTAATTGTCTTTTTACCCAATTTTATAAAATTCAAAATCACAATTCAAAATTCAAAATGCAATTTCAATTATTATTAAGATATTTATTTGTGCGTTTCTTATCTCTCCATTACTTAGGCTACATAATATTAGGCCTGTATGTCAAATATATTTCTTTCATATATAATGATATTTTGTTTTCACTTATATTTATATTTGGTTAATCAATTATTATTATTATTAATTGTTATAAATATTGTATTTTTTATAATGATATAAGCATTATCCACATAAGTATTTCTATCAAATTAAATTACACAAACACCATTAAGTTATCACAACGAATAATAATATATTTTCGATAAGAAACAATTAAATTAAATTATTCATATATACTTCTTTTTTGTTACTTTTAACGACAATCATTTATGATCATCTTATAAACGAAAATGATCACAAGCATGTACCAATAGTACATGATTCTCTACCTTTTGCTTTTATAATGCTCTGGGCATTTTAAAGTCAAATCCAATGAGCCATAATATTTGATCTCTTTTCTTTTTTCCTTCTTGTTATAATACTCTCTTCAGCTTAGTAATTGTAAATTTGGTTATATATATGTTTATATGTTACATGATCACACAACATAACCTAGTGGTCCACCTACATTGTTGGGTGTGTGTTATATTCTTTCCATGACTAGCCCCACGTGTGTGTGGGGGGGGCGATAGCCCCCTTGTTCGTTGTGTCGGACGTAGCAGGGGGGGGCAGGGGGGTTTGAGAGGGGCGGTAGCCACCCTTTTGGATTTTTTTTAGGACCCTATATTATGTGGGCAGACCTACCTATGGTTTTGTGCGTGGTTTTCAAAAATGGTGTTGGGCTTGATGGTTTTCTACCCATGGTATTTTGTAGATCCAGTAGAGGGAATTGTGATTATGTTCTAATCCAGGCTTAATGGATGCTTCAACTTGTATATATATGTATTGTAACATTGAAAAAAGATAATGAAAAATCAATTTGGTAGTCCCGATTTTGGGATCCAGGGAAAAATCTCTGTGTATATATGATTTATGTTTTATGCTCTGGCCATTGTTTATTTTCTATTTTTAGAATTCGTATGCAGGTAATTTCTGTACGGGGTTAAAACCTACATACATCTTTACCCTTCCATTCAATATATTTTACTTTGTAACTACTTAAATAATGAGCCACCCAAAAAAATTGATACAATAGAATCATATTTCACTTTTTGAAATACATTTTAATTTGGATATTAGACATGAATATAAATAATGGTCAATCTTGTGTTTTTTAGTCAAATTTTGGTGGTAGAATAGTACTTCACCTTTTTGAAACATTGTATAATTAGGATAAATGACATGAATATAAACAATCGTCAATCTTGTGCTTTTTAGTCAATTTTTGGTGGGAGATAGATTCTATTACCTCTATTTATAAAAATATAAACACAAATGACTTCAAACAATAACAATAGGAAAACATGTTTTTTAGTCAATTTTACAATAGTAAAGCATGCTTTTTAGCCAATTTTTGGTGGGAGATAGATTCCATTACCTCTATTTATAAAAATATAAACACAAATGACTTCAAACAATAACAATAGGAAAGCATCATGGATTTGGTTTTCTTCTATAAAAATATTTGCAAGAAAATCTCATGGAGTTGCCCAAAGTACATAATGTATTATTCATTTCTTCTCGACATCAAACACTAAGATATACCACTTATCATTTTTCTTCATAGGTGGTGACAAAGTTAAGTGTTGTAGTTGTATGTCTCTTCCCTTCTAATCGTTATCCAACCATTGTTTGAACTAAAAACTTATGCTTTTACTTTTTTTTTAAGAGTCATTAAAAGAACATGTTCAGGATAATATATTTTTTATTTTTTATCAACATCAAATATTAAAAGATATCACATTTTCATTTTTATTTATAAATGTTTAGTGAAGTATCTTCTCATTGTATCTATTTTCTCTTAAACTTTTTGTAGCCCTTCTTTAACTCAAATTTGGATATAAGTATCTTATGCCCTTTTCCAATTTTTTTCCATCCTTCTTTAATATAATCTCTAAGACCTATATATACATCATTATGTACCCCCCAAAAAAAAGAGAACTAACCATACGAAATAACCAAACTTCTATTGATATTGCTAGATCTTATTTCATTAACTGGTTTCTTAATATTTGAAAAAAAAAGTTTAACCGGGTTAAAAAAACAATTTTAACCACTTTAAACTTAATTTAATTAATCATAGACATTAATAATAAATTAACTCAAACTATAAATGGAAGTGACACCAAAATTGACTCAAAAGGTGCGCGATAATACTATGCTCAATTGGCTTAGAAGTAACTTTTCGCCATCGTGGAAGGCTTTCTTTCCTTTACATTAATTTTATTCTATTGTAATGATTTTTCAATTCCGTTAGCAGGGCTAGGGTCTGCCCTACAGTCAGCATTAGGATCTACGTGTCACTAACCCATGGTTTTAACATTGACTAAGGGCTTACCTGGAATGCATTCACAGCCTCCCTTCCTTTACTGTATGGATGACGTGGATGTGAAGAGACGGGTCAAAATGAAAAAGTGACATCACAGTAACCGCAGTTAGAACGTGCTGGATTTTACGGTGGAAAACGGACGACGTCGCCGGTCGGTAGCAGTAAATTTCCTCCTGACAGTGTGTCGGTTGGCGCGATGCGTTCAACTCCCGGCGCCTAAAGGTGCACGGACGTTACTATAAACTTTCCGTCGACGCCAACGGAAATCAAACGCTCTGGCATGCCGCTGCAGCAGTTGTCAGGAAGGAGGAGGGAATTACCGCTGTCTGCGCTGCTAGACGATTGAGTAATAGAAGAATGAGAGATGCGCAGTCGTTAATGGTGGTTGCAGAGGATAAGGCCTGAGGCCTAATTAAAAAAAAAAGGAAAAAATTATTGTATAAAAAAGGATCTGAGAGTCGTTTGAGGTAGTCGTTGAAGGGTGTTTGGTAAGCATCCGAGGGAAAATATTCGATATATAATCTGTGGTGGGTGGTTGTGAGTGGAGTTGTAAGGCGAGCCTGGTTTATTCTGCTCTTCTCCATTTGTTGTCGCGAAAATGGTGAATGATGGAGATGAGAAGAAGTTCAGTAGCAGTATAGAGGAGATTGTGTGGTCTGTGTTGAATGGAGGGGAAGATGTTAAAATCAGTGCTGCTAAAGAGATCCGCAGGATCACCAAGACATCTGCAAAGAACAGAGCCCGTTTGGCAGCTGCAGGTATAATAATTCCACTGGTATCGATGCTTCAGTCTGCCAATATTGATGCCAAGGAGGCTGCTGTCTTGGCCCTTCTCAATCTCGCTGTAAAAAACGAGAGGTAATGTTTCGATTGGATTGGATTCGACCGCCCAGTGGAAAGTATTTGTCTGAATTTTTTATTGTTGGGTGTATTAGGTTTTGTGTTTTTGTTATTTGGGGCGGAAATCATTGTAATCAATGGGATCCTCTGATCTCTGAAACTTCCTTGAAAACCAATGAAATTTTTGGTTGAAAAAGGAATAAGAAAATAAGTAGGTAAGTTAGGCCTTAGTTTCTTGAATAGTTGAATACCCAAATCATCATCTCCTTTCAAAGTTGTTTAGATGGGCAGGATGAGCAGTAAAAGCCCACCAGTCCTATTAATCCAACATGTAGTATAAGTTCATTATTTCTAGCTCTCTCTGTCTCAAGGAAAGAGCAAGTTCCACCAATACAGGTACTGATTTTGAAGATTTTTATTTATTTATTTTATTTATTTATTATTATTAATTTTTTAACCTTTGAGGTTTTGAACAATTTTTGTTATGTTCTGCTCGCAGTTACTACTACTTTTTATCCCTTTTTGGTTCTTGACATAGAAAAAAACTAGTGGCGATTTTGAAGTTTTGTTTTCTTTGAGATTTGGAGCAATTTTTTTTATGTTCTGTTTGCAATCACTAGTACTCGTTATCCCTTATTGCTTCTGAGATAAGGAAACTCTAGTGGCAAAATAGGATGCAATAAGAAGTTTTGTCTATGCTGGTACTAGTTCCAATTTTAGAAACTAACAACTAGAGGTGGCTTCACCAGATGACTTTATTTGTGTGCCTAAACGAGAAGGCAGACACTAACCTTACGTGTTGGTTGTAAAACTTACATTTTTCAAGATTTTGAACTAGTTTATATTTTTTTTCTAGCAATAAAATAAGTTTTTTTCCCCTGTTATATCTGATCTTGGAAACATCCGTTGTTGTTTCTGATCTTGGAAACATCTAGTGTCAAAATGGGAATTGAGAAGCTGCATCTACAAGGGCACTCATTAAATTCTAAGAAAGTTACAGCCATCCATGATCCCACTGGAGGGCTTTACCTTTTATATAAGATCCAGTATTTTATAACCTGCAATAATCCAATCAGGTTTTCTATTGATCGAGTGAGCTGTGTTTACTCCTTAATGACCAATGGGATCATTTGATCTCTGAAACTTCCTTCAAAGCCAAAGAACGATTTGGTTGAAGAGAATGAAGAGGAAAAAATATAGGTCCAGGCACCCTCTACTTTCAAAGTTGCTCAAAAGAGTCAGGGTGAATAATAACAGCCCGTGAGACCCTACTTATAATGGTGTTGGTTGTGAAGTTCGCCAATCATTTTTTTCACTAACAATCAGAATATCAGGATATTATAACCAAGTCAGGTTTCCTGTTGATTCTGCGAGCCTGGTACGAACCCCATAACAGACGTTCAAGGATGAGATCTAAAGTTACTGCATCATGTCCGAAAACATCAAGATCATAATCTTTATACCATAAATGTGAACTGCCAATATAGGACCACGTGCCAAAATATCAAGATCTGGTATTTGTCATGTAAATGATAATTTCCAATATAACTACAGGTGCAGAGCGGATTGATATGATTTTAGACAACAAAGACATGGAATTCTAATTAGCTAGAAAATTTCACTGATCTTATTAAATCCAAACTTCATTGGAAAGAAACATTGTTATTTGCATGATCTTTATCATTTCTACAAACCCACTTCTCACTATTGCAAGATCTTTATTCAATTTGTGATATGGGGTACAGAAAATGAAATCTTGATGTCTTTATAAACCAGTTTCTGGATCAGATTTTAATTTTTCTGACAACTATATTTCACATTGTTCTCAATCCCTTGGTTTCCTATGTGAATCGCACTCTACGAAGTCTATCTTTCAATCTTTTTGGTTGTCGATGGATTGGGTTTAGATTTGTTGGTGGCCTTTTTACCACACTGGGTAAAGCTTGAGCCTTTGGCAAGCTTAGAGTGATCTAAATTCATGGACGTAAAGTTTTTGCATTCAACTGCTGAAACAAGCTTTTCAAAATTTATCTATGTGAATCATTTTGTAAGAAATATCTAAGGCATCTAATTCTTTGTTCTCAACAACTCAGGTATATTTTGGCAATTATGTAATTGATGGCATGATTGAGATGAGTTCAGGATTTCTTAGCAGAAATTAACATTTCTTATCTTTATGAAATTTATAGACCAACCTATATCTCCATGTTCCCTTTTTCTCTTTTCTTTTTTAAGGCCTCGGAAGGAAGAAGCAGCTTAGATTGATCAATGGCTCAATAGAGGTCGGGATCTTTACGACCTGTCATCTCCTTTTGCGTTAAACATCTAAAGCAACTGGAGCTTTGTCAGTTATATTGATTATTATTCTGATTGTTGTTATTGTTGATTAGTCTCCATCATCCATCAAGGTTTGTTCTTTTAAGCTTATCTATGGATCTCACCTTCATTACCACATGTTGAACATAAATAATTCTCAAGCTCATATTTTGCAAATATTGTAAGTCATACTTTTTTGTCTGTGGTTCTCTTTGCCAATTTCTTCTGATTTGGAGAGTCTGAGATTTTAACTTAATTCATGCAGGAACAAAGTCGCAATAGTCAAGGCTGGTGTAATTGAGCCCCTTGTGGATCTTTTGAAGTCAGAAAATAACAACTTGAAGGAATTTGCTGCTGCAGCAACATTGACACTTTCAGCATCTAATATCAACAAGCCAATTATTTGTCAGTCTGGGGCTACCCCATTGTTGGTCGAAATGTTGACATTGAGTAGCCATCAAGGTAAGGTTGATGCAGTCATGGCGCTGTACAACCTTTCAACATACTCAGATAATTTAACAACTCTTCTTGCGGTGGGGCCTGTGCCACCTTTGATAGCATTGCTCAAAGAGTGCAAGAAATGTTCTAAAGTTGCTGAAAAAATCAGTGCATTGTTGGAGTCTCTATCTGCTTTTGAAGAAGCCAGAACAAGCATAGCAAAGGAGGAGGGAGGAATCCTTGCACTAGTGGAAGTGATTGAAGATGGATCTCTACAGAGCCGGGAACATGCAGTCGGAGCTCTTCTAACAATGTGTCAAAGCAGCAGGTGCAAGTATAGGGAGGCTATCCTGAAAGAGGGAGTTATTCCAGGACTTCTTGAGCTCACCATTTATGGAACACCTAAAGCCCAGGAAAGGGCTCGTACCCTTTTGCCATTTCTAAGAGAATCTCCTTCCTGGGGTCAAAATGGTTCAGCATCTGCTGTACTTGAGAATATTGTTTATGATATCGCTATACATGTTGATGGTGTGGAGAAAGGAACTGAAACTGCTAAAAAGATGCTTGCAGATATGGTTCAAGTGAGTGTGGAACAGAACATGAGACATTTACCGCAGACAGCACTTGTCTGCATACCGTCAGATTTTTCTCGGTCTCACAACCTAGCAAAGCTGTCCCAGATCTAGTACATGTGCTAAATTTTGTACATCTAGTATCTTTTCTCGTATTTGTACCAATAATGTACAGATAGTATCTAAACCGAAGCTTTATATATGAATTATTTTGCCAGTCCAGGCCATGTGGTGGTATCAGGTGACTGGTGAGGGATCTTACTGGGTCATTTACCGACATTTCTGAAGAGAAATAAAGCTATTTTGTAAATTTCTCCATTTTGAGCATCCAGATTGATGCCCTCTTTTTAAAAAAGGGCACAAGGTTCGAACTGTGTAACAAAACTATTTGTCATGATGAATAGCAGAATCCAAGTGGGATCCCTTTTTAGATACCAAATTTAAGCAATTTGATTGTATTTAGTTTCAGGGATTTTTCTGCTAGTAAATACATAGCTCTCTCGGAAGTATTGGTGATTTTAAACTGTGAATATGGAACACACACATTCACTCCGACTTGACTTAATTACTCCAAGTGCCTTCTATATGTTTTTCAAAAAGTTCAAAATGTGGTATATATTACAGTAGAAGTCCATATACATTTGCAACAAGATGGACCCATTAAGGGTACAGAGAGAAGGCACACCATTATGACCCTTCTCTAACACACAGATGGAGAACTAGTATATCTGCTTTGGCTCCAACTGGAAGAGTATCTATATCTTTGCCTGAAGAAGGCTTTCCTGGCCGAAATTTAGAGAGCCATATCTGATATGATGTTTTCTTTCCTAAAAATGGCTACCCTAGCTTAAATTTGGAGAGCCAAACTGATCTAAATAGAGAAACTTCTTCTAGGCTAGTCTAAATGTAGAAACTTCACTGATGAACCATTAAAAAGAAACAAACACCCCATTATGCGAAGTCTTTAAGAAGAGCCAGACCTCCAGATTCCTTAATACCACCTGAGCTACCTCAGTTTTGTGATCTTCGACATTCCACTTATATTTAGGGAATTTGTGATTGGAACAGCTGGCTGAATCTTATCACAAAGTTTGTTATATTGGTCCATAAGACCATTCTCAATCCTTCCAGATATCTCCATGATCACCTAAGTTTAAATTCATTGGATGATTATTTGGAATCATCTGACATATTGTGGTAAAAGCATGTTGGTCTACAGACTGAACCCTTTAACTAGAGCAATGGTTTTAAAACTCAGACTCAGAATCGACTTGGCACTTACTCGTACTTGTTTGAAGTTTATGATTCAGAGTACTACAAAATACATAAAATTTTAAAATTTTAATTAAAAACCTATTTTAAAGATCCCAAACCATGATAAGTGCAAACAAATGTGCGAATGCAAATATGCAAACAGCGATCCCTGTCTTAATTTTTTTTTTTTTTAGCAACGGAAGACATTTCAGATCTGCAATTTTATGAGGAAAATAACTGTCCGATTTAACATACCTTGAATGAGATCAATGCGTACAGGAATCCAGTCCACTCCTCCACGGTGGAAGATGATGGGATGGGATGTAGTGTCCTAACTTAAATGCTAAATTCACAGCAAACAGCTCACAAGGTGATCTAGGTGGATATTGGTGGCCACTCGCCTATTCCACTTGGACCCCAACATTGTTTCCTATCAGTTTCTTATTTTCCAGCACAATTTTCTATTTCGGCATTTTTCTATTTTTGGTAGTTTTTCAAGACATGAACTTTTGGAGCCATTTTGAAGCCCTTAATGATGTTTTTTAGTGAAATGGACAATATTTTCTACTAACATTTGTAGTTGAAAGTTGTTGCCCTTGAATAGACCTTTCTAACATGCTATCATGCATGCCAAATGTAGATCATATGCCAAAGTTACAACTCTAGGAAGTTGACGTTCCAACTAACCCCATTAAGGCCCACAAGCTTTTGGTGCTTCATATCCTATGGTTAAGTTTTCGGATGTTTAGGGTTTCTTATTGTTTCTTCATGATAAAATGGGCTCAGAGCCTCATTGTAACACAATTTAGAAAATGTAGCCGTTACATCTCTTTTCATATATAAGCTAGCTATTGTCCCCGAGCTAGTTTGTTTTCATTTTGCATGTAAACAGTTGTCAACATTTGTTATTTATTAATTGAAGTTCTTTTTCGTTATATGTCTATGTTTTTGTTTAAATATGTATTTCATTTCATTCCTTCATAAATCCAGATCTCAAAGATTGCCAAAAAAGCTCCAAGCTCACTCAGTGTTCAATGTTGTTCCAAAAACTCGAAATGCTCATAGATACTCAATGAGAGAGGTGTAAAACAAATAGAGTAGTTGGGGAGGGGGGGTAGTGGGATCGTTGTAACAAGGTTTTGGGGTTTATGGTCACTAAAATTAGGTATTAGGTGTGATATTTTCAAAAACTTTTTTGAGTTCACCCTCACAATATGTGTCGACTTGGATCAATTTGGTGTTGAACCGGTTGAATAATGATACAACTTGGCTAGTTTGGTACCAAACCAGTCCCTGAACCATTCGAATGGTTGAGTCAGAATGTGTGGTGGTCTGTAATATCCCTTCCTAATTATTTTCCCAAGGTGAGGAGAAACCATTGTTACCAAATTTGCTATTTTTGGCTTAATGCAATTTTGATGGAAGAACTTAGGAGAAAGGGGGTTGATGTGCCTTTAATGGATTGTGGGGGCCACTCACCCACCCAAAATTCGCACCCCTTGGAGGTAGCTCGATTTTCCTAAGTGGGGGATTGAAATATTTGATGGGACCTAAGTGGGGCCCAAGGGAGCAAGCCTAAATAAAAGGATGTTATTTATTAATTGAAGTTCTTTTTCGTTATATGTCTGTGTTTTTGTTTAAATATGTATTTCATTTCATTCCTTCATAAATCCAGATCACAAAGATTGCCAAAAAAGCTCCAAGCTCACTCAGTGTTCAATGTTGTTCCAAAAACTCGAAATGCTCATAGATACTCAATGAGAGAGGTGTAAAACAAATAGAGTAGTTGGGGAGGGGGGGGGTAGTGGGCTCGTTGTAACAAGGTTTTGGGGTTTATGGTCACTAAAATTAGGTATTAGGTGTGATATTTTCAAAAACTTTTTTGAGTTCACCCTCACAATATGTGTCGACTTGGATCAATTTGGTGTTGAACCGGCTGAATAATGATACAACTTAGCTAGTTTGGTACCAAACCAGTGCCTGAACCATTCGAATGGTTGAGTCAGAATGTGTGGTGGTCTGTAATATCCCTTCCTAATTATTTTCCCAAGGTGAGGAGAAACCATTGTTACCAAATTTGCTATTTTTGGCTTAATGCAATTTTGATGGAAGAACTTAGGAGAAAGAGGGTTGATGTGCCTTTAATGGATTGTGGGGGCCACTCACCCACCCAAAATTCGCACCCCTTGGAGGTAGCTCGATTTTCCTAAGTGGGGGATCGAAATATTTGATGGGACCTAAGTGGGGCCCAAGGGAGCAAGCCTAAATAAAAGGATGTGAGCAGCATTTGAGGCCTTTTGATGATTTGAGAATTCTTTGTTGCTTTGGTTGTTTAGCTAAGCTAAAAGTGCTATTCAGCACAAGAGTTTTCCAAGGAGTGAAGCTCATCCCTCTCTTCGGTGGACTTCGACCCTAAGAGGGCTTTCTTTTCCATTGGAGAAAGAGAGAAGATTACCCAACAGAGGAGTACGTTGCCTTGGCCAGCAAAGACAGTTTTGGGAGCAGCAGGGACGCAGTGGGAGAGACTGCGTGTTGGGTGGAGCAGTAGAGCCAAGGAATTCAGATGTGAAGGTCGCTGGAGGTATTCTCATTGAGCTTTCACTTCGGAAAGGAGAAATTATAGCAGGAAGGCAAGTCAAATACTCAGGTCGAGCTGTTGGTCGAAGGGTTTGCGTCATCCTCACCCAAGACGGCGCAGTCACTAGTGGGGTTCACTTGGAAGGAAGCTTAACCGAAGGATTGGGGAGCTGGGTTGTGGGGAAATTGTTGGGAGGTTGATTTAGGGGAGGTTTCCTGACATTGTGGCAGCGATTTACAGTAGTTCTAGTTACAACTATGTTTTTAAAACCGGAACCGGTGATCGGACCGGTCCACCTAATGAACTGGTTTACCGACCGGAACCGGTCTAACCGGGACTGGTTTGGTCTAAACGAACCGGTTTTAAAAAAATACATTAAATAAT
>APFE031111658.1:8543-25553 GCA_000404065.3 Pinus taeda
TTGAGGCAGTGATTGATTCAGATCTGAGCTGTATTGTGTTAACAGAGGTGGAGATACTTGTGAGAAGTTTTATGCTGTGTAATGTTACATGACTCAATCATTAATATACAGATAGTTGGGGTTTTTAGCGAGATGCTTTCCCCGGGATACATACTGTGTTAATGTGTGAATGCTCTTGATGTTTTATTGTTATTGATGCTGCTATATTGATGATCAACGTAGAGGAGCTTATGTATTGTGTATGTTTTCCGCAATAGTACATGATCAGGATAATCTCTGTTGAATATGTGTTAAATTATTCAAAATTTCTACATCAATAATCTTGAAAGTTCTAAAAAACCGAGGTGCCAGCTTGGCACACTATCCAATCGTCAAGGAGTTATTCTTCGGCTTGATGCACAAATATACCTATTCCCCAACCCAAAGTTTCTTAAACAACCTGTATCGATCTGTAAATATTTTCTACCTATCCTGTGCTACCTTTAGATTATTATTTATTACTTGCATTTCCTATTCCATCTCTTCCAACATATATGGTCAGATCAACACCTTGTTAACATGATCGCTCCAACTGATGGGAGTATTACAACTCCACCCATATAGTTACTCAAACAGACTCATCCTTAGTGATTCTTGATACCCATTGTTATAAGAAAACTCCATCAATGGAAGGTACACCTCTCATCTACTCTACTGATGAATCACATACATCCTCAAACATGTACTCCAATATCCTATTGACTCTCTCTCTGTGTCCATATGTCTAGAGATGATAAGTTGTGCTGAAGGCCAAATCTGGACCCAAACATGCAAGTAACTCCTTCCAAAACTTGGAAGTGAACTTAGCATCCCTGTATGACACAATATTCCTTGGAACACCATGTAGCCTCACTACATCTCTGATGAATAGATGTGCCACATCACCAGCTAAATACGTAGACTTCCATTATGGGAGTTTGAGGTCTAAAATGGGACTCCTATGGAAATTATAAAATAATAGGGGAAATAATAAAATAGTATTAGGTTACATCATCAAATTTTAGAGGGAAAAAAAGAAAAAACTATTTTTTCAACTTGTATTTTTTACTTATCTCCCAATGTGTTTACTCCAATTTTGAGCGAAAACACTCGTTGGATTCATAATTTGATTCCTCATCCAAGGAGTACCCATGTTGCATACTTTTGATGGAACCTACTACACGAAAAATGAGAAATACATGAAAAACGTGATTGTAATCACACTTTTTCATGCATTTCTCATTTTTCACGTAGTAGATTCCATCGAAAGTATGCAACATGGGTACTCCTTGGACGAGGACTCAAATTATGCATCCAATGAGTGTTGTTGCTCAAAAATTGAGTAAACACATAGGGAGATAAATTGAAAATACGAGTTGAAAAAGTAGTTTTAGTATTTTATTATTTTTTAATCTTTTTACTTTTTTACTCCAAAAATGGTGAATCATCCCCAATGGTTGACATCGTCATCTTGAATCCTATTGGTTCTTATAAATTTTATTTTGGTTCTACATTTTTCTTAGGAGGCCCATTTTAGACCTCGAAATTCCCCTAATGACTAGAATGAAGTGCACTACCTTAGTCAACTTGTCCACCACAACCATGATGGAATCATGTTGTCTAGATCTCTCACTTCCATTCTAGAGATGGAATCAGCTGTATTAATCCACTCGGATGCTTACATTCTTCCTTCACCTACTCACGGTCCTCGCATCTAGCAACAAACTTCGCCATGTCGTTTTTCAGTTTCGGCCAATAATAAAAATTCTTCACGACTGTTAATGTCTTCCGGTATCCTGGGTGACTTGAATACGGTTTCAGATGAAACTCTGTCAATATAGTCTTCTTGAGCTCACTACTATCTGGCACATAGATCCTGTCCATAAATTTGATCAAACCATCTACTGTGAGACGATAGTCCACATCTTGATCATTTTTACCCTGCTATAACATGTGAATAAGCTCCATGTACCTATCATCCTACTAACCTTCTTGCAAGATCCGATTGTGTAAGTCTGTCCCATAAGAACTCATAGATTATATATGATTCACCTGTATCCACCTACTAAGAGCATCTGCAACCCTATTCACCTTACCCTTGATGTACCTGATCTCAAAGTCAAACTCACTAATCATGGCTAACTATCTAGCTTGCCTAAGATTCAGATTCGGTTGGTCAAATAGATACCTCAATCCACTGTGATCACTCATCAATACAAATCTCTTTCCAAGAAGATAGTGCCTCCACGTCTTCAAAGCATGGATGATCACCACCAACTCAAGATCACGTGCCGGGTAATTCTGCTCATGCTCATTTAGTTTCTATGATTCATAGCCTACTACCAGTCCTTCTTGCATAAGGACTCCACCAACTCCTCACTTGCAAGTATCCGTACATACCACAAAATCTTTTTCTGGAATTGCTATCTTTAACACTGGAGCATTTGTCAGCATCTGCTTTAACTACTCAAAATATGTTGCACATTCCTCTATCCATTAAAATTTATTGCCTTTCCTTTAGAGTGGTGTGATAGGATATGCAATGCGAGAGACATTTCTGATGAACCTCCTATAATAACCTGCTAACCCAATGAATGATCTTTCCTTGTCCATATTTCTAGGAGGTGCCCACTCCATGATAGCCCTTATATTTTATGGATCCACTGATATTCCTTCCTTGTAAACCACATGACCCGTGTAGTGTACCTCTATTTGAAAGAACCTGCATTTGCTAAGTTTGGCATACAACTGATTCTCTCCTATAAATATCAACACTACTACTAAATTCTCAGCATTTTCTTCCTCGTTTTGGGAATATATCAAGATTTAATCAATGAATATAATAACAAACTTGTCCAGATAAGGACTAAAAACACTATTGATCAAGCACATAAAGGTAGCTGGAGAATTAGTCAAAACAAACAGACTACAACAAACTCATAATTCTCGTACTTGGTCCTGAAATATGTCTTGTATATGTCCTCTTGTTTAATGTGTACCTAATGATATCTGGATCTCAAATCAATCTTCAAGAACACTATTGCTCCCTTCAATTGATTAAATAAGTCATCAATCCTTAGCAATGAATATCGTTTCTTGATGGTCACCTTGTTTAATTTCCTATAATTGATGCATAACTTGAGAGTAAATCCTTGTTCTTCACACACAATACTGGCACACCCTAAGTATTGGCCTAATGTATCCATTTTCAAGCATTTCCTTGAACTACATGTTAAACTCTACTACATCTAGTGTGCTCATCCTATAAGGTGCCTTTGATGATGGCGCTGCCCCTGATACCAACTCAATAGAAAATTCCACTTCCCTATGAGGTGAAAAATTTGAATATATCCAAGAAATACATCTTGACATTGTTGTATTATTGGGTACCTTCTCAATACCTCAACATCCTTACCTTTATCACTAGAAATATGCATTGCAAATAACACACACACTTTTGTGTCATTGCGCTTTTCCTACATTATAGTTGTCACCATTCTAACTGATGTTGCCTTCTTCTTACCATGTAAGACCCTCTGTTCTCCATTTTCATCCAAGCACTCAATGGCCTTGTCATAATAATCTACTTTGGTCTTATGAAGATACAACCAATCCATGCCAAAAAGCATACTATATGATCCCAATGGAAATACATTCAAATGTAGCAAGGTAGGCATACCATTCAATTTGAATGTACAAGCCCTTACCCAATGATGAACTCTATTCTTTGTACCTTTAGCCAATTACACTAACCAAGATTATGCATGCACTTTTTTATTTAATCCACACTTATCCACCAAGTTAGGATTAATACAACTATAATTATATCTAGGGTCAATCAAAATAGAAACAAATTGATCACAAAGCTTACCATCCATCTCAATGATAGATGTGTGGTGATGTGCCTGCCTGTTATCTAGCATTGCATAGATATGAGGAATGCTCTGCCCAACATACACAACAGTTTGCACCTCCTATGCACTATAGATCTGAAGCCTACCACCCTGATTTTGTGGACAATCTCTCTTAAGGTGTTCCTTACCACATGTCCAATGCTCCAACCATCCTATACCATCACCTCTATTCTCCTGTTGTGACCCATGTCCCTGTATAACTACATTGGAATTTTGTGTGGGGTTGTATTCTCTTTGTTACTTGTGTCTTGAGGTCTTGTTTGCTTCTTGTCCCATTTTCCTTTATTCTTTGCATTAACTTTCTAGTCTGCCTTAGTCTCAGATCTACGCTTTGATTTCTCAAAATAATGCTTTAGCTTCTAGATGGCCTCCTCCAATGATCTAGGCTCATCAAAATCAATCTTGTCCTTGAATGCTACCGAAAATCCACTGATGAATCTCTAAATCTTGGCCTTCTCCTCCATAAGGTAAGTCACATACCTCAATAATGCCAAGAGCCTGCTAGTGTACTCCACATCGTTCATCGATCCAATTTTAAGGTCATATAATTATTTTTCCCTGTCGTCATGGTATCTCTCTAATAGATACTTCTTCCTGAAAATTCTCTTGAATTCATGCCAACTCAACTCTTCGGTTCTAATGTCTCAGACCCACTTCACATCTTCCAACCAGATGTCTATTTTGGCCTTCATATTCTCTTTGTACTCATGCAACTCAAAGAATTTCTTCATCCCAAGTAACCAAGCCTCTACATCCTCCAAATTCTTAAAATATAAATAGAAGGTAGGTGGCTTAGATTTCTTGAACTCATCTAGAAAGTATCCCCTATCACTCCTCCTGTAAGGGTGATAAAGATGATGATCACATTGCTTATCAGAACCAGAACTATAATAGTACCTGTGTCCATTACCTCTCCTATCTGGAGTATCCAAGATCCTTCCATCTCTAATTGTTTCATCCCTATCCAGCCTGTGACCACCATGAGAACTACTTCCATATGCCCCATTAGGTCTGTTCTCCTAGCCATGAATGATCTAAAGTGGTCCCTGTATCTGCAATTATGAAAAACTCTAAAGGATTACTGCTTTGACTTATACTTATTTCGTCTGTGCCTGCATGGTTATGCCCTTGTCTGCTTTACAACTTCTTATTTCTGCCTTCAAACTTCTCAACATGTCCGCTAAGTTAGAAGTATTCCCAACAACACACTGCTCATTTGATCCATAGGGAGAGTTTGGTGAAATGTAGTCTACCATCTTGCAGGTCATCATTGATATCTTTCCTAGAAGTACACTATGTTATCTAAACCAAAATATAAACATAATCAACATACCTCAGTATCGTTCAGGGAGGATATCTCATCTGCAATATCAACTAGATTAGCATGATACATGTATAATAATAACCACATAAACATATAACATCAGTATAACTATTATCTAGTTATCAATGCCTAATCATACCAACCACATACCATGACCCCAGTCCTGACAACTACACCCATATGCATTTATACATTACAATATATAAGCACTGACATGCATAACCAATGCATAACCAACATACACTCGTCATGACCACATCCAACAACACACTATCCAATTGCACATGGAGAAACAAATGCATCCATGACCAACACCATGCATACACAACAAGTACACAAGCCATAAGCATAGATAACACATATATGCAACTGACATGAATGCATGACCAACACGCCGCCCATCCAGTCCAAGGCGTGAACCATGATTTGATACCACTTTGTAACACCCTCCTCCCACATTTACCCAAGTTAACTGGTCCACTGGGGTAAGCAAGTGATGAGAGGATACTATGTTCTAATTTAACTCCCCATGTATAGTTAAGGAAGTGGAACTAACAAAACACAACCAATATGAGCCTCTAAATATGTTACAGAACCTGAAGTTGCCAACCAACCCTTCCAGGTGACCAACCCCTAAGGTAACTTGAAATTTTATTGACCTAGAGCCTTAGTCTCTCCCATGGCATGGGCATGCATGCAACTGGGATCCTCCATTCACTCCCACAACAAGGGAATCCATGCAACTGGGGTCTCTTTTAGTCAGATCTTAGCCAACGACCCTAGATTCTATGCCACTTTTTCAGGGCCAGGTCTCAAGCCACTGCCCAGAACTAGGCTTTACCATATACCCCACCATTCACCGTAGAGGATTCCTAGGCCCATCGAGGTAACACAAAATTTGGATTTACTGCAACCCATAGTCTGATTTAGGGGTTACTAGGCCAAGGATTTACCGTAATCCACAATACGATCCAAGTATTACTAGGACATGTGTTCTTTCTTCAAACACCACCTCACTCATTTTCAAATGCATCTGGCAATCCAACTCAATCGAAAACATGATAACCCCATCACACCATGGCTTTCCGAAAATGAAAATGCAAGGTTGAAGAACATTGTCACACTTGGAAAAACCCATGCAAGGGAGAGTAAGAGAACCAAATACACACATGCATGTACCATGCAAGCCAAATCTAGTAAGGAAATCACACATGCAAATCGATAACTGCAAATAATCTCGCAGTAGCTGCTTGATCCTGCTCTTCCTTGCTTGATCTTTTGCTTTCCTTTGCCTTCTTTGTCCTTCCTTTTCTTTCCTTGATCCAATGCCAGAGTGTTTCAATAATTCTCTAAGTGTCCAAGAGTATGAGAGAGAGAATAAAGAGAGAGCTCCAAAATTGAACTGACAAAAGGGTACCAAATGATCCTCATAAACCTTTTTACTATTGAGGCCTCTATGTTCTTCAATTTTCCATTATTTTCCTTCATTTTCCTCCTCACATGTAACTTGTGACCTTTCACCTTCCTTTTATCCTAATTTCCATTATTTTCATAAATAAAATACCAATTAATGCCTCATGCCTTTTTAAATCCTTTAACATTTCCTTTGCCAATATCCTTAGCCATAATAAACCAAATGAACACCCACACTTGGATAGTTTTCCCAACATTTAGCTTGGAATATGTGTCCAATAACCGTGGTTATTTTTTACCTTTATTAAATTTATTTACATGGAATTTTAACCAGGGTCGTTAGAAAACCCTCCCCCCTAGGGGAACACCATCCTCGGTGTTCAATGATACCTACAAACCACAAGACTTCTGTAAGCAAAACATATTGCCCATGGAGATTTATAACTTAGCTCGATGCAGTATTTACAATGATCAACTTGTTGAGAAGTAAACCAACTTAACACATAACAACATAACAAACATAAAAACATGACACCCATACTACTTATTGGAGATATATAACACAACTCATGGCGGTATTTTCATCCATATGCATATGTACATATACCAAAAACATTCGCTCAACTAATGAATAGAGAAGGATACATAGCCCGCATCTGATATTCCATATCCCATGTAGCTTCATTGGGCCCAAAGTGTTCCCACTATACTTTAACCTGCTCGATTGCTTAGTTCAAGAGAATGAGCATATTTCTTTGCAATATACAGTGAGGTTCCAGCTAGAATTATCCATCTGGCTCCACCCTTAATACATACTAGTCAATCACATGATCAACATATTTGACATACTTCTTAAGCAATGAAACCTGGAAAAAATCATGGAATTTCACTGTTGGGGGCAACGCAATTCGATAGGCTATTGGTCCAATCCTTTCAAGAATATTGGAAGGTCCACAAAATTGAGGTGCCAGCTTGGCGCATGATCCAATCCTCAAGGAGATATTCTTTGGCTTGATGCGCAAATACACCTGTTCCCCAACCTAAATCTCCTTAAACAACTTGTTGTAATATGCATAAATTTTCTTCTTGTCTCGTGTTGCCTTTAGATTCTTCTTTATTCCCTGCATTTCTTGTTCCATATCTTCCAACATATCCAATCAATCAACACCCTATTAACTAGATCACTCCTACTGATGGGAGTATTACAACTCTGCCCATATAGTGCCTCAAACAGACTCATCCTTAGTGATTCTTGATACCAATTTTTATAATAGAACTCCACAAATGAATTGATGCACCACATACATCCTTAACATGTCCTCCAATATCCTGTTGACCCTTTTTGTCTGTCCATGTGTTTTCGGATGATAAGTTGTGCTGAAGGCAAAATCTGTGCCGAAACCTGCAAATAACTCCTTCCAAAACTTGGAAGTGAACTTAGCATCCCTATCTAACACAATATTTCTTGGAACACCATGCAACCTCACTACATATTTGATGAATATCTATGCCACATCACTAGTTGAATACATAGACTTCACTGGAATGAAGGGTGCTACCTTAGTCACCCTTTCCATCACAACCATGATGGAATCATGCTATCTAGATGTCCTTGGAAAACCTATGATGAAATCCATGGAAATGACCTCACACTTCCATTCTTGAATTAGAATTGGTTGTAGTAATATACCCATATGCTTACATTCTACCATCACCTGCTGACATTCCAAGCATCTAGCCACAAATGATGCCACTTCCTTTTTCATACTCAACCAATAATAAAACTTCTCTACTGTTGTCATTGTCTTCTAGTATATTGGGTAACCTAAATAGGGTTTCACATGAAAATATCTCAAGATAGTCTTCCTGAGATCACTACTGTCTGGGACATAGATCCAATACCTAAATATGATCAAACCATCTGATGTGAGACGACAGTGCACATTCTAATCACCTGTACCCTGCTATAATATGTGCATAATATCGATGTACTTGTCATCCCACTGACCTGCCCGCAAGATACTATTATGTAAGTCTATCCAATAAGAACTCATAATTGCAATATGATTCACCTGTATCTTCCTACTAAGAGCATCTGCAACCCTTTTCTCCTTACCCTTGATATACCTAATCTCAAATTCAAACTCACTAATTGTGGCTAACCATCTAGCTTGCCTGGCATTCAGATTCGTTTAGTCAAATAGATACCTCAATCCACTATGACCACTCATCAATACAAACCTCCTGCTAAGAAGATATGGCCTCCAAATCTTCAAAGCATGGATGATAACTACCGACTCAAGATCAGGTGTTGGGTAATTATGTTCGTGCTCATTTAGTTTTCGTGATTCATATCCTACTACCTACCCCTCCTACATAAGGACTCCACCGAGTCCTCGATTACAAGCATCCATACATACCACAAACTCCTTGTCCCGATATGCAATATTTAACACTAGATAATTTGACAACAATTGCTTTAACTACTCAAAACTTGCTACACATTCATGTATCCATTCAAATTTCTTTCCTTTCTTTTGCAGTGATTTGATATAATATGCAATGTGAGAGAAGTTCCTGATGAGCCTCCTATAATAACCTGCTAACCCCATGAATGATATTACCTCATTCAGATTTCTAGGAGCCGCCCACTCCATGATATCCATTATCTAATGTGGATCCACTGATATTCCTTCCTTGGAAACCACATGCCCCAAGTAGGGCACCTCTATAAAAGAACCTGCATTTGCTAATATTGGCATACAACTGATGCTCTCTTAGCAATCTCAAAATTGTTGCTAAATGCTCAACGTGCTCTTCCTCATTTTTAGAATATATCAAGATGTCATCAATGAATACAATAACAAAATTGTCGATATAAGGACACAATACACTGTTCATTAAGCATATAAAAGTAGCTGGAGCACTAGTAAAACCATTTGGACTACAATAAACTCATAATTCCTATACCTGGTTTGGAATGTTGTCTTGTAGATGTCCTCTTCTTTAATGCATACCTGATGATATCCAGATCCCAAATCAATCTTTGATAACACCAATGCTCCCTTCAATTGATCAAACAAGTGATCAATCCTCGATAACGAATATCTGTTCTTGATGGTCACCTTGATCAATTGCCTGTAATTGATGCCTAACTTGAGAGTACCATCCTTCTTCTTCACAAACAATACTGGTGTACCCCAAGGTGATACACTTGCACTAATGTATTCCTTGTCAAGCATTTCCTTCAACTGCAACTTCAGCTCTGCTAATTCTAGTGTGCTCATCCTGTAAGGTTCCTTTGATGTTAGTGCTGCCCCTAGTACCAACTCAATAGAAAAATCCACTTGCTTGTGAGGTGGTAACTCATAAATATCAGCAAGAAATACATCCTAAAAATGTTGTAAGATCGCGTACCTACTCAATACCTCCACATCCTCAACATCCTTACCTTTATCACTATAAATATGCACTACAAATAACACACACCCTTTTCTACGTCTATGCTTTTCCTGCACAGCTGTCACGATTCTAACTGTTGTTTCCTTATTCTTTCCCTATAAGACTCTCTATTCTCCATTTTCATCCAAGCACTTAATGGCCTTGTCATAACAATCCACTTTGGTCCTATGACGATACAACCAGTCCATGCCAAAAAACATCCTATATGATCCCAATGGAAATGCATTCAAATGTGCTGAGGTAGGCATACCATTCAACTCAAATGCACAAGCTCTTACCAATGATGAAGTCTCTTCTTTGTACCTGTAGCCAATTGCACTAACCAAGATTCTACATGTAGTTATTTATTCAAACCACACTTATCGACCAAGTTAGGATTAACATAAATATAATTAGATCTAGGGTTAGTCAACATAGAAACAACTTGATCAAAAATCTTACCACCCATCTCAATGATAGATTCCTAGTGATCTTCCTGCCTGTGATTGAGTGCTCTATAGATAAGAAGAATGCTTTGCCCAACATCCCCAATTGTTTTCACCTCCTGGGCACTATAGATATGAGTTCTACCACCCTGATTCTGCAGACATTCTCTCTTAAGATATTACTTACCACATGTTTGACGCTCCAACCATCCTATACCATCACCTCTGTTCTGCTGCTGTGACCCATGTCCCTACCTAACTATGTTGGACTTCTTGTGTGGGGCTACATTTTCTTTGTTACTTGTGCCTTGAGGTCTTGTTCGCGTCTTGTCCCATTTTCCTTTATTCTTTGCATTACCTTTCTAATTCGGCCTAGACTCAGATCTGTACTTTGATTTCTTAAAACAATGCTTTAGCTTCCAGATGGCCTCCTCCAATGATCTAGGCTCATAAAACTCAATCCTATCATTAAATGCTACCGAAAACCCATTGATGAATCTTTGAATCTTCGCCTTCTCCTCCTTGAAGTAAGGCACATACCTCAATAAATCCAAGAATCCTCTAGTGTACTCCCCTTCGATTATAGATCCCATTTTCAACTCAAAGAATTATTTTCCCTCTTGCAATAGTATCTCTTCGATAGATACTTCTTCCCAAAAAGTCTCTTGAATTCAGGCCAACTCAACTCTTTGGTTTTGATGTCTTCGACCAACTTCACATCTTCCCACCGGATGTAATTTTTCCCTTTGAGGCTGAAGGTATCTATTCTCGCCTTCATATTCTCTGTTTACTCATGCAACTCAAATAATTTCTTCATCCCAAGTAACCAAGCCTCTGCATCCTCCAACATCTTCAAATATCCATGAAAGGTAGGTAGCTTAGCTTTCTTCAACTCATATGGAAAGTATTCCTTTGCACTCCTCCTATAAGGGTGATAACAATGACGATCATAGTGCCTATCAGAACCAAAACTAGTATAGTAGCTATTTCCATCACCTCTCCTATCCAAAGTATCCAAGAGCCTACCATGTCTAACCATGTCATATCTATCTGAATTTTGACCACCATGAGACCTATTGCCATATGCCCCATTAGTTTTTTCCTCTTACCCATGGCTGATCCAAAGTGATCCCTGTCTCTGTAATTCTGACAAACTCTAAAGGATTATTGCATTGAATTCTGCTTGTTTCTCGCGTGCCTATATGATTTTGTCATTTTCTGCTTTACAACTTCTTATTTTTGCCTTCAAGCTTCTCAATGCATCTGTTAAGTTAGAAGGATAACCAACACCATGCTGCTCAGCTGATCCATAGGGAGAGTCTCAGAAACTGTAGTCTACCATATTGCTAGTCATCTTTGATATCTTTCCTGCAACTACACCATGTTTGCTAAACCAAAATATAAACATAATCAACATACCTCAGTATAGTTTGGGGAGGATAACACATTTGCAAGATCAACCAGATTAGCACGATACATGCATAATCATAATCACATCAAAATATAACATCAGTTTAACCACTATCCAGTTATCAATACCTAATCATACCAACCACATAGCATGACCCAAGGCATGAAAACTACACCCATATCAATGTATGCATAACAATATATAAGCATTGACATGCATAACTGACATACACTCATGACGATTGCATCCAACAATGCACCATCCACTTTCACATGGTGACAAAAATGCAACCATGACTATTACCATGCATAAACAACAATTATATAGGACATAAGCATAGAGACCACATATATGCAACCGACATGATTCCATGACCAACACACTGCCCATCCAGTCCAAGGGGTGAACTGTGCTTTAATACCACTCTATAATACCCTTCTCCCACATTTATGCAAGTCAACCAGTCCTTTGGGGTAAACATGTGATGAGAGGATACTATGAGCTAATTCAACTCCCCATGTACAGTTAAGGAAGTGGAACCAACAAAGCACAACGAATCTGACCCTCTACACAGGTTACATAACCTTTAGGAGCCAACCAACCCTTCCAGGTGACCAAACCTTGAGGTAACTTGACATTTTACTGAACAAGAGCCTCAGTTTCTCTCATGACATGGGCATGCATGCGACTGGGACCCTCGAGTCTGTAGGTTTTAACCCTGTATAGAAATTACCTACATACGAATTCTAAAACATAGAAAATAAACAATGCGAGAGCATAACACATAAAACACATATACACAGAGATTTTCCCCTAGATCACAAAACTGGGACTACCAGCTTGATTTTTCATTATTTTCCTTTCAATGTTACAATACATATTTATACATGTCGAAGCATCCAATACCATGGACCAAAAACCATCGCGTCCAATACCATGGACCGAAAACCATCACGTCCAAAAACATGTACGAAAATCATGCACAAAACCATAGGTGGGTCCACCCAACCTAACATAGGGTCCAAAACCAAAATTTTATGGGGCGGTTCCCTGAACCCCATAAAGTGGGGTTACAGGTGCCCTTCAAACCCCCTATTAACTACGTGGAAAGAATATAATACAACCCAACAGAGTCACTCCCACAACAGGGAAATCCATGCGAATGGGGTCTTTTTCAGGCAGTTTTGTGCCAACAACCTCGAATTCTGTGCCACTTTTTCAGGGCCAAGTCTCAGGCCGCTGCTTAGAACTTCATGAAAATTCTATAAATTAAAACTAACATCAAAACATTGATACTAATGCAAATACGTGAATAAATACTTGATCTGACCCCTACTGGCCAGGTCAGGCATTTTGTCAAACATGTCACAAATATGCATTTACAAGTCATAACAACATATTTGAACATAGGGGTCTCATATTTATTTGAGAATCACTAAGAAGCATTGATTCCTTATCACATTAGTTGCATTATCATATATTAGGTCATTTGTTCATTTTTCATTCATTCACAAATGAAAATGTGACGAGAGCCATGCATCATCAATATCATAAAACATGTTCATAACCAACATCTAATCAATAGAAATAAAAAGGATAAAAAACCATAAAATCCACATATAAACCAACACATTTACACATGAAATACCAAGGAGAAGGAACTCTTATTAATGAATGCATAAGCTAGCCAGGTATAAGACTTCCACAAACCACCTGACCATAGATTGGCTAAGCCAAATATTTCTTTTAGGAAATCACCCCTGTGCCATATTCCAAGCATGAATGTGGGACTCATGAAAACAATCAACTAGGTCTTCTTGAGGCTTCACCACCTCACCCTCATCAGTATAACCAGGCTTTACTGTAATCCCCACCGGATCACTAGGCCCTACACAAGCATGGATGCCACAAAATTTCTCCACCTACACCGTGAGGAATTTGCATATCTCCTAGTCACAAGGCTTTACCATACATCCTGTGGTACAATGGTTGAGAATACCTATGCCTAATCAAGACTACACCCTCCAAGATTTACTATATATCATTCCATTCGCGGGCCAAGGATTCATATGCCTGATCGACGGCACCCACCTCTAGGATTTATTGTATATCATGTTATTCACTAGTCGAGGATTCCTAGGCCCATCAAGGTAACACAAAATATGCCTTTACCACAACCCACATTCTGGTTTAGGGGTTACTAGGCCAAGGCTTTACTGCAATCAACTATCTAATTCAGGGATCACTAGACCATGTGTTCTTTCTTCAAACACCATCTCACTTAGTTTCGAATCGATCTGGAAATCCAACTCAACGCAAAACATGAGAACCCCATCACACCATAGCTATCTAGAAATGGAAAGGTGAGGCTAAATAACATTGTGACATCTGGAAAAATCCATGCCAATGACAACAAGAGAACTAAATACACACATGCATGTACCATGCATGTAAAACCTAACAAGGAAATCACACATGAAATCGATACCTATAAATAACCCGATGTAGCTGCTTGATCATGCTCTTCCTTGCTTGATCTTTTGATTTCCTTTGACTTCTTGTTCCTTCCTTTGCTTTCCTTGATCCAATGCTAGAGTGCTCCAAGAATGCTCTAAGGGTCCAAGATTATGAGAGAGAGAATAGAGAGAGAGCTCCAAAACTGAACTGACAAAAAGGTACCAACTGATCCTTAGAATCCCTTTTATTAACGAGATCTCTATTTTCCTCATTTTTCCATTATTTTCCTTCATTTTCCTCCTCACATGAAAACTGTGACCTTTCACCTTCCTTTTCTTCGAACTTCCATAATTTCCAAAAATAAAATGCCAATTAATACCTCATGCCTTTTCAAAGCCTTTGCCAATGTCCTTAGCCATAATAAACCAAATGAACACCCACACTAGGATTTTTTTCCCAACATTCAGCTTGGAATAAGTGTCCGGAAACCATGGTTATTATTTTACCTTTATTAACTTTATTTACATGGAATTTTCACCAAGGCTATTACAAATAGCTAGTGCATGCAGAGAATTCAATTTTGCCGGCTGTGGTGGAGATTCCAAGGTAGTGTAACATTAGTTGTAGACTAGTATTGAGTGTGTAGGTGTTGCATGCAGTCAAATATATAACCTTGGTAATTGCGCAATTAGTTGGAGGAAAATTGATAAAAAATAGGGGCCTAATTCCTCAGGATTTGTGCAATGAAATAGGGGCTCAAGCAGAGGAAAAAATTGACTAGTTCTGTGTCAGTGCTTTTCATTGAGCAGAGAGAACAATTATTCACTTGCAGGTTGAGCTCAAAGTGAGCAAGAAATTGTAATACATTGTTTATTCATTTAATTAATGCAAATAGGCTTAAGTGGTTTTTACTAGTTGGTTTCCCAGATAATTTTTTGTCTTGTGTATGTGATTGATGCATGTTTGCGAATGTTATTCGAAATTGTGAATTAATTTCCGCAGAGCAATAGAGTAGAATTGTGTCTCTTTATTTAGAATAAATTTCTTGAGCAATTGCAAATATATAACCATATTTCTACATCTTCTTCATGGGATACAATAGTGTCTCTTCTTTGTTTTGCCTCTTGCATGGAATCTGTTAGGTCCCTATAATACTAGTGATTACCCCATTACTATTGTAGTTGTATTAATATTGTTGTGCCCCTATTGTCCCCATATTTTTATTACTGTGCCCCATAGAATCCCTCTATTGTTATTTTTGTGGCTTTATATTATTATTGTTAGGTCAGTTGGGTTATATTGTGACTCCTTAAACTCCTATATATAGTAAGGACGTTTGAGGTTTTGTCATTTGAATGATCCAAGAATTGTTCATTTGTGTAATATAAAGGAGGTTGACCCCTCGAAGAGGCTGAATTCTAAGGCGTTGATCTCTCTTTTCTATCTTTTTGTGAGCTGGTTTCATAACATTTAGTATCAGAGCTTTAGATTCTAGGGTTTCGCTACTCCAAATAGGTAATCCTGGAATTTTCGCTATAACTTTTTTTCTGCGATGTTTCAAAAGAGAAAAAAAAAAACCATTTGAGACAAAATCGCACTGAACCTCGGGTCCAAATTTCAGAGATTTTCGCGCTATATTTATGGAGATATGATTTGATGAAGTTGGTCCTCTTGTAGACTCCTGAATTACATTCCAAACAGGTTACCTGGGGAAAATCGTCATAACTTTCTCTTTGAGCATCGGATTTAAATTTTGTAAGAAGTTACAAAAAGAGGAAGGATTGTAGCTTCTTGTTGATATTTTTCAATGCCAAAGGATGAAACAGTGACACATGGCACTTCATACAAGTTTGCTCTTGGGAGATTGTGCATAACTCTTTCTTGGAGAATCCAATTTGGATCAGACTGGTGGCATTGGAAAGAGGACACAGAGGGCTAATACAGGTGATTTGAAATTACAGAGATACATCAGATTCAATATCAAGCTCCTACAAAGTGAAAAAAGGTGTGTAGTTTTTTTAAATTTTTGCTTAAGCTTGGTTTGAAAAATTAGTTTGAAGGAATTCAAAGGGCATAGTAAAGCATTATTATCGGTAATTGATGCACCAAGGAAAGAAAATGCAAACATCTAATAAGCAACCTGAAATCTCTAACATGACTCATGAAGAAGAGGAAGAAATGTAACATGATATATCAAAATTATGAGACCAAGTGCAACAAGTGTCACTTGCACAAAAAGTAACAAAATCTAAGATGAAAGATGTAGAAGCTAAGATGAATGGTTTAAAGAAAGGTGTAGAAGCTAAGATGGATTTTGTAAAGAAATGTGTAGAAGCTAATATGGATGGCATGGAAGCTAAGATGAATGGCATGGACACTAAAATAGATGGCATGGATGATAAGATGGAAGAATTAAAGATAAATATGAATAATTTGCTACAAGAAATGGTTACTAATGGTGAAAGGGTAGTAAAGGAAACTCATGATGAGAACAAAAAAGATGTTAATCATGATTCCATAGACTCTAATGCTGGATTGAAGACCCACCATATTCCAAAAATCGATATGAGGAAGTTTGATGGCAAG
>APFE031111661.1:0-19263 GCA_000404065.3 Pinus taeda
GAGTCTCGCCTGGTAGCATCATGATTTCTTTGAATCTAATGATCGATTGTGCTTCAAACTTCAGCCTACTAAATTCTTTGTTTAGCGCTACTTGGATATTTGTGATTCCTACAGTTGGATTATCATTGGAGTGCTTAATATACTAGGTCAGCGCACGGTCTTGGAGGGTGCTAACCAATGTCACTTTCTTTATATTTTCATCTGTAACTCCCTGCGCTTCCCATAGGGCTCTTACCAAGAACCAAAATTGGTCTGGATCCTCATTTCCCAATCCCTTGAACACATGAAACTTATCATGCTTGCCATATTGACTCACGGTGGTGGCAGAGGCGGTATGGGTGAAGATGGAGGTGAAGGCAGTGAAGTTGTTGGTGGTGTGGGTGGGGGTGGTATTCACAGAATTCTTTGCCTTATCATATGGATCACACTTCACGGAGAGACCTTTGAAAGTTCTTCCTCATCCCCTTGCGGAGGTGAAATCAAGGGGCTAGCTTCTAGTCCCTTATTTCCTTCATTCCTATAAGTTTTTCCACTTCGTGTAGCCCCAAACATCAAGGTAATTGCATAACCCTCCTTTCACACAATAACATTTTAATCCAAGTATTCAGGGACTTTACGTACTTACCTCGTGGTCCCTTGAGAAAGCGTCTCCCTACCTCGTTATAGCTCACTGAAGTGTCAACCGCGAACTCAGTAATGAATCCTCCTATAATTTGATTGAGCTAGTGATCAATGATGCGCTTGATCTTATCCTCCTATGCTTCCAACCTTTGCACTAACTCTAGGGTCCACACAATAGGATTTTCGAGTTTCCACCTTTCTTGGCTATCTGCTAGATTTGCAATCCAATTGTATAGCTCAATAGGAAAAGACGTGAAGAGGATTTTGTGGATCTGTGTACGGGTAGTAGTCTAACCACTCTTCTTTTGTCAGTATCCGATTCCTGTTCTCCTACACTGCGAACTCGTAAACCCTCCTGTCGAACCAACATTCAATTTCCTTCTTAGTTGGATTCTAATGATACGACATCAAACATTTTTATGCAAATTACGGTCCCGGAAAGGAACCATTTGTTGTTTGTTGGGGCCTAACCCAAATTTGGAGTTAATTATCCAAACAAATCCCTACACTACTGGCCCTTTTGGCAATATCCCGTGGGTGCAGAATGAAGTATCACCCGAAGCAAAATGGGGGGATGCTGGAACCAAGTTTCTGCACCCTTGAGATGTCTGTGGGGTTGATTTAGTCCAACTATGCCTACATTCGCGCAGGTCACTTCACGCACTATCCTAACCTATGAGACCTTCATGATCTGTTAGGATTGCCTTTTGCGTAGCCCTAACCAAGGACTAAGATGCTTCCACACTGCTAGGGCAGCGATCTGTGCTATTTCCCCAAGTTAACACCACATATATTACTTATCTTCTTACAATTGTTAGTTAACTTTGCGTAAATAGATACCTTATCTCACCTTTACTTAATCAACATAGATATATATATTCACACACCATATAGACAATATAAATGCAATTTATACCCAATATATTTGATACAGAAAATAGGAAATAAATACACAATTTCTATAAAACTTCTCTCTACTAATGCTTCAATGGTTACAAACTTGACTCGCCATGCGCACAAAGATGTATGGTTTCACACACTCAGTTGCAGACTACTAGGCCTCTATGCACTCAGATGCAAAGCCTTCTCCTACTCTATGACCCAAAGACTCGACTCTACACTTAGATCTTTCCCTATGCCTCTATTCCATCATCCTTCTTTTCCTTCGATTCATATTATCTTCTATTCTCCCAATTACTTAGAGCCTTGCTCTATTCATACAATCCCATGGTCCGCAGACCATGGGTAGATCTATAAAGCCAACATTACATTACAAAATTGAGGGCAGACAACCCTATGACTCATTACAACTTCACACTCCGCGCCCACAAAATGTGGAGTCTTTACATCAAATTTACAATTTTTAGCCAAAATCTAGGCTTTAAGCCCCAAAACTTCCCTTGGGAGATCTCACGCCCAACAATAGGATCTACTCCTTCCTCATATGGAGCATCCTCTATCTGACATGCTACCCGTCATGTTATTGGTGACATGCTAGGAGGCCTTTCTGGTCCTAAATCTCCACATTTATCATAAATAAACTCTTAGATACACTTTAACAAAAAACTTATAAAACTTGAAAAAATTTCAAAAACAAGTTTTACCTCCATCAGTCCAATGTTCACTGGTGGTAGAGGTCGATGTGGATCCCATCTAAAATCTATGCCTACATAGGCATAGTCATCCACAATTATCAGTTATCAGCGCAACCAACCGAATAACTATGGAGGGAAATGCATCTGCTGACCCCCTCCTCCATGAGGCATGATCTCACTCCATCTAAAGAGCCTCAACTCTTGTGGAGCAGGATTCACCATGTTTTTCCACTGATACTGAAATAGGGGCACGCACTCCAGAAAGAAAGTGACCAAAATCAAACCAAAGCTTAACTACTTCAAGTTTCCCAACTTCCCTTTGGTCAGTTTCCTCTTCATGTTGGCCAGTAGTCCCTGACACCAGTGGAACACTGTTGGAGTAAGGAAATCCACCACATACTGGAATTGTGATTTTAAGACCTTGTCCAAAGCTTATGACCCAACTATACATGCCATGTTGTGTAGAATTGTCCTCCAGGGAAGATTGTCGATGGTCAATATCCTCACCTTCTTGCTCGTTATTGTCTCTGCACACAGGCAATGCCTTCTGGTTAAGGCATTGCTGATCTCACCTCCACAACGAGATCCAAAGAGTTGGACTCTTTCCACTCTACTAGACAATCCAGTAATGAAGTAGATTTCAACTACTTCCAACTCTAGTTCTTAGTCTCCAATAATGAAGATCTACCGATAAACATCCCATAAATTGATCAGATAGTGTAGGATCTCATTTTGAGCTCTGAGTCCTGGCATTTAGAAGAATTTCAATAGCCCATAGTTCCTCAAAGAATTGACACATTCAGGATCTTGGGCAACCTGGTGATCTTCTACCTCATGGCCTCTTTCCTTCCATTCGATGACCATGTTGTTGAAATCTCTTGCAAACAACCATTAAATTCCTTTTCATGGATTAAAAATTCAAAAATTGCACTCAAAAGAGAAGATTTCTCTTCATTTTTTCCTCCATGTGGCCATCACAATTGTTTTAATTAATCTTGTGCTGGCCATGCGAGAGCCTTTCGAGCTCATAGGTGATCAATGCGGACCCAATGATCAAACCTGCATTGATCGCCCCTTATTTAAAATTTTGAAATCCTTTCTTCTGGATGATAAAACCCCTAAGAAACATCGTGAAAGTGAATGAAAAAGCAAGAGAAAAGGAAGATCTCTTACCTGAAGCTAACGGTTCGTGAAATGATCCCCTGGATCCCCCACACTACTTACCTTAAGAATCAGGAAAACAGGGAAAAATGTTCTCTCCAATTTACTCCAAGTGAAAATGGTAAAAATGTTTTTACTTTTAGTCTAGTTATAAGTTTTAAAATACATTTTTACCAATTTTTTATTATTTTCCTTGATATCAGTGATGTGTGGTTGTCTTTGTGTAGTTACGGGTTCTTTTTGATGGTTAGAGTGATCATTTTTCACTGATTCAATGAGTTTTTGTTTTATCGCTTTTTCATACTCGTTAAAAAATAAACGACAAAAGAACCCCCATGGATTCATCTTTAAGATCTTTTCTAACTCTCTAAATATGAAAATATTGTCAAGTACTTGTCCTTTTGAACTCATTAAATTAAATTAATTGATGTCGTCTCAGTATATGTTTACCCACTTTGTGGGATGGGATTAATTATTTATAAAAAAGGTTCACCTTGGTTGACATGGTCAAGAGGTTCTCTCAAATATTGTTTTTTACCTTTTCGAATACGAGAGACAAATTATGAAAGGGGACATGATGGAGTTTTCTTTTTCTCTTTTTCAAACTCTCTAAATATGAAAAAGATATCGAGTTATTCTTTCGTCAGACTCGTTAGAAATTAAATGGTGAAAAACTTCTCACCATGACGAGATCAAGTTTCTCCTTCCTAGGACTCGTAAAACTTAATAGGATGGATTCATTCGAAGAATGAACTTATAATACAAGCATATTCTATCCCCTTCAAGATTGTGATAAAAATAATTGGGGTACTTGCTATAAATAGTGGGTAAAAATCAATGTGAAACATCTCTTGTGTAGGTAACATGACACTCGTTTGTGTCTCGTGTTGGGTTTGGGATATCCTAGCTCAGTCACTTCTCTTTCTGGGTTTGGATGATCCATTTTACCTCTCATCTGACTATTGTATTTCGTCATCATGACCCATGGTCCTATGTTGAGTCAAATGTTTCCACACTTTGGAGTCGTATCGTTGATATGTTCAAGAGAAGTCCTATCTACAGTTTGTTACTTATACATTGTATGACCTTTTGGTACAGTCTTGATTATACTCATTCATTTCACCTTTTTCATGTTGATGATGGGGGAATCATCATGGCCCTCCTTCTACAGGTCACTTCCTGTCGACTTCATCTCATTATCCAGGAAGATGACTTAGAAACTCCCTTTCAGTACCTTAGAGCTTGCATGCCTTAATGGAAGGTTCTTTGCATCCGATGACAGGTTTTCACTATTGACCTTCAATCGGGTGATTCCACGAGTGTTCGAGATCAACAACATTTTCACATTCATGAATTATATTGTTGTACCTTGAGGACAATTTTCATTATTGGTGGTTTCTCTTGTGCTTGTTAATGGTCCAATCATTGGCTAGTAATCAGGTGGCTTTCTAGCATGTTCAACTTTGACATATTCATTTGCATGTTATAATTCGTGCTTTGATCAGGTTGGGATGGAATGCAAGACCCTGAGTTTTGTATGATATGACTCAGGCTGCATGGATTTATGTATTGTTCATGATTGTACACATGCTTCTTCTATACGAATGGTTGTGACCATATCGTGTGACTTTATATTTATGATGATGATCCTTCTATTTGGATGGTTGCATCCATACCGCAAATTCATGTTTTGACATCATATATGTATATGTATATGCATCCTTGATTTGTAGGTCTCCTGGCAGTGTTTGTTCTCATCCTTGCAAAATATTGTAAAGCATCTCAGCCATCACTCCTTGTTCTACCTTCATGCTTTAGGGGGCATCTGTTATATAGTATTTTTTCATGCCTCCTGCACTTCCCTATGTCATACCCTAAAGTGCTCGAAACTTGGCAATCATGCAGTATACCCATCCTGATATGCATTTCAAATCCTCCCTTAAGCACTAATGGAAACATGCCTTGAGCCTTCCTTGAAGAAGTAAGCTCCAAAACCCTAATTTTAGTATCAGCGTGACTGTGACACTAGAAACTAGTGCTGGTGATAAGATGCACCATTATGGAATCAGACTGAAAGTGCGCTTTTTACTTGGATACCCATGCTACTCCCTAAAAGGAAAGTTTTCCCAAATAGGACAAGAAGCTTCATGATCTAGAGGCTTCTAGAACGACGATCTAGAGGTTGTTCGGTGTGGATGTGGTCGAATTCTCCCAACATTTCCCTTTGATCTTATCCCTATGAGCAACCTCCTTGAGATGAGGGCCTTCTCCTATCTTTGGAGAGATCCTAACTCCCTTTCCATGGCTATATATTCATGCTCTCCCATTCCCAAATGGTTGGTCTTTGGTTATTTGCACTGTTATGCTGAGATAGTGCCTACATGATACTCATTTGGCTTAGAGAAAGAGTGTTTGGAGAGCTTGAGCTTGGACTTGGACATTCGGTCAAGGAGAGCTTATTGACATCAAGGCTTGGTTGTATGATTCCTCCGTTATTTCATGAATATATACAATTGTTGGTTCACTTTCCATAATTTTTTGTGTTAATGCATCATTTATATTAATTCTCCTTAATCTGTTAAGTAGATTACTTTCGATTATTCTTGTTGTACTTGCATTCTTTGTTGTGTCTTTGATCTCTTGTGCAGGTATCCAAACACTGTGAGCAGTAGAGTTGAGCTTGAAACATGAGTGATTTGAGGTCTTCAACAAAGGAGTACGTTATAGCATCAAATCAAGGTAGGTCATCTTCCTCTTCTCTAATTTCAATTGTAATTTAGGAAAGTTTCCATGTAGATTGTCATGTAGCTTGCTAGTCCCACTCATTGGGCTAGAGGGATCGTCTCTATTCGGAGAGAGGATTTTCCTAGACAACACACCTAAGAAACCTCAGATTCCTGCCTAACCAAATCTGAACTTGAACAACAGATAGGTACAACATTTCTACAGTGGAGAAACATCCTACCCTACCTATGTTGTGTAAATTCAAGAAATTAACCTCAGGTATCGAAGAGTGCTTCTGGATAATCAACCTCCATATCCACCTCCGGAGCATGAAGAAGAAAAGGAGGAAAGTGTCCTTCAAGAAAATTTGTTAGGTACCTATAATACTAGTGATTCCCCCATTACTATTTTCATTGTAGCCCTTATTGTTATTGTTGTGCCCATATTGTACCCATATTGCTATTATTGTGCCCCATAGAAGCCTAATATTGTTATTGTTGTCCCCTTATATTATTTTTGTTATGTCGGCTTTGATTATATTGTGACCCCTTAGACTCCTATATATAGAAAGGAGGTTTTTTCATTTGTATCATCCAATAATTGTTCATTTGTGTAATGTAAAGGAGGTTTCCCCCTCAAAGAGGCTAAATTATAAGGCATTGATCTTTCTTTTCTATCTTTTTGTGAGCTGGTTTCATAATAAAATCTGTCTTCTTTTCGTGAACGATTAACCCATCCTATCCAGCAGACCCCAGAAGAGACTGAACTTCTAGATGAATTGAAAAACCTATGTGTTAAAATCCCACTTCTCCAAGCTATCAAGGATGTCCCCATCTACAAAAAATTAATCAAGGAAAAAATTTTCAAACATCTAGGAAAGCGAAAGAAATACACCCCTACCATTAATGCCATTGGAAAACTATCTGACTTAATGTTGGGGCGGGTGATTTTACCAAAGTATCTAGATCCTGGAATTCTTGTAGTAGATGTAAACATCGATGGCATCATTGTCCCCCATACCTTGATTGACATTGGGTCTCCCATCAATGTCATGACTAAGGAGACTATCCTTAAATTAAATCTCCAGGGATCATTAAGAAAGACCACAATAGTCTTGCATCTTGCAGATAGGTCCACATTAGCTCTTAAGGGAGTTTTTGAGGATGTGATGATATCCATTGATTCCTGGGAATACCCTGCTGACTTCTTAGTTCTCCAACCTAAGACCAAGTTCAATGGTTATCCTCTCATCCTTGGGAGGCCATGGTTAGCCACTGCCAATGCTTACATAAGTTGTAGGACTGGGAATATGACCATTAAAAATCGGTATCTCTCAAAACAATTGGTCTTGTACCCTCTTGCTCAACCATCTATGGAGCATGACTTACCTTATGGTTAGAAGAGGAGCAAGAAGATGAAGTCTACTCTTCCCCAATATATACCCTAGATGCTACAATAGTAGGGGAGCAACCTGATGAAGATAACCTGATTGAGAAAATCCTCCAGAATCAACCCCCAACACCATTTCTCTTGAGGAGCTAGTGAAGAAAGTTTAATATCACCCTTCGACTAGTCTATGCCTAGCTAACTCAAGCCCTACTCATGTCAAGATGATAGAATTTGGCCTGGAAAGAACATCGAAAATCAACCCCTCTCTCTATACATCAGGAAGAGTTTTTATGTAACATGCTAAAAAGGCATCTGGATGCCTTTTCCTAGAGTTACAAGGAAATGAAGGGAGTGCACCCTTTGGTGTGTACTCACCACATTTACATCAAGGAAGGTTGCAAGATAGTGTGCCAACCTCAGAGGAGAATGAAACCAACCCTCATGGATATAGTCAAATAAGAACTGCATAAGTTGTTGGATGTGGGGTTCATTTACCAGTGAGTGGGTGTCTCCTCTAGTTCTGGTTCCAAAGAAAATTGGAAAGTGGAGGATCTGTGTGGATTACTGAGAACTAACAAAGCCACAAAAAAGGACCATTTCCCTCTACCTTTCATTGACCAAGTTTTAGATGGTCTGGAAGGAAATATGTTATTCTCTTTCCCAAATGGATTCAGTGGTTACAATCAAATCCAGATCAGCCTAGAGGACAAGGATAAAACCACTTCACCTGTCCCTAGGGTATCTTTGCTTATAGGGTCCTTCCTTTTGGTTTATGCAATGCCCCTGCCACTTTTCAAAGCGCAGTCCTCGGCATCTTTGTAGAGCTAGTCCATGACTTGCTAGAAATTTATATGGATGATTTCACCCCCTATGGGTGTGATTTCCTGGAGGCTCTTTTTAACTTGGGAAATTTATTAAACAAATGCATTGAAATGAATTTATCCCTTAGTCCCGAGAAGTGTGATTTATTGATGATTGTAGGGACTTTTCTAGGTCACTTAATATCTTAGGAACGACTGCAAGTAGACCCAAATAAGATAGTTATCATAGAGAGGGTCCCTACTCCTCAAAAGGAGAGGGATGTCAGAAGTTTCTTAAGTTTAGCTGGATAATATACAAGATTCATAAAAGACTTCAACAAGGTAGCCTAAACTTTGTTTGGGCTATTGGCCAAGGACTCTGAATGTTTATGGTCAGAAAGCTGCCAAGAGGCCCTAAAAACCCTAAAGGACAAGTTTACTACTGCACCTATAGTCTGAGGCCCAAATTGAGCTCTTAATTTTCAAATTCATGTTGATGCCTCTGAAAATACATAGGAGCAACTCTAGGCCAGATAGATGGCAAGCTACCTTATGCCATTTACTTCAACAGGAAAATCTGTCCAAAGCTAAGTTGAACTACATAGTGACTGAAAAGGAGCTCCTAATTCTTGTCCATTCCTTGAATAAATTTGGACATTACCATACAAGTTACCAGACCTTTGTACATACTAACCATACTGCCATTAAATATTTGATGAAAAAACCTGATGTGAATGCTCGAACTATCAGATGGTTACTTTTGTTACAATAGTTTAAACTAACTATTATTGATAAGCCTCGTAGAGAAAATGTAGTTCCATATTTTTTGTTGAGATTGGCTTTGCCTATAGGTGAGGAAGGAATGGTCGATGACCAGCTACTAGATGATAATTTATTTTCCATTTTATTTCTCTCCCTATGGTTTGGTGACATAGCCAACTACTTAGTAGTTGCACAGTTCCCTCCAAATCTATCCTCCAAGGAAAATAGTAGAATTATAAGGAAAAGCACCACATTAACTTGGATTGGGGGAAATCTCTTCAAGCTGGGCCCAGATCAAATTCTGAGATGTGTCAGGGAGGAGGAATTTTTCGACATCCTTCTAGCCTGTCATGATGGGCCTTGTGGAGGTCACTTTGCAGCCAAAATCACAACCTTCAAGGTACTACAAGCTGACTATTAACGTCCCACTCTCCACAAGATGCAAGAAGGTATAACAGTCAGTCTGATCGGTGCCAAAGAATGGGGAAACCTATTCCCAAGGATGAAATTCCTTTGCAACCTCAAGTGACTTTTGAGACATTTGAAAAGTGGGGCATGGATTTCATTGGGCCCATTGATCCTCCATCAGGATAGAAAAAGTACATCATTGTGTGCACTGACTACTTAATAAAGTGGGCTGAAACCAAAGCTGTCTAGGTAGCCACAGAAGATAAAGTGGTTGAGTCCTTGATGGAGAATGTGTTTTACAAGTTTGGATACCCTACAGATCTAGTCACTCATCAGGGAACTCAATTCACCTCACACGTGATTGAGAATCTATTAAGCCAACATAAGATCAAACACAAAAAGTCCACTCATTACCACCCTCGGGCTAATGGACAAGTAGAAGTCACCAACAAATCATTGGAAAGAATTATGAAAAAAGTGGTTAGCAGCAACAAGAAGGATTGGGCTGACAAAGTAGTGGAGGCCACTTGGGTCTACAATACAACTTGGAAGACAACCATTGGCTTCACTCCTTATGATTTGGTCTATGGGAAGAATGCTCTACTCTCCATTGAGTTTGAGTACAACACTTTAAGGATGGAAGCACATTTGGATCCAGATGTTACAAGGGCACAATAAGAGAGGCTGATCCAACTAAATGGGTCACATGAATTCAGGATGCAGACCCTCCTACATAGAGAGGTGACTCAAGTACAAAGAAAAGTCTGGCACGACAAAAATACCAAAGACAAACTATTTCAAGAAGGCGATTGGGCTCTGCTACATGACTCCAGGTTCAAAGATTTCAAACACAAGTTGATGTCGAGATGGCTGGGCCCATATGTGATAGAAAAGTGCCATGAAAATGGGGTTGTTCAGATAAGAACCAATGATGAAGAAGGTATCCCCTTAGTTGTCAATGGGTATAGGTTGAAAGTATACAAAAATCCTTTGTCAAAGAAGGAGTTCATCAGTAGTATCAGTAAGGTAGTAATGGTGATTGAAAGAGTCTCGGCTTCCACCTCACCAAGTTCTTGAGGACAATTGAACCTTTGAAAAAAAAACAAAAGACAATACGAGACCTAGGTGAAACCCTCCATGAGGCACCTGAGGCCCACTCTTAGGTTGAAACCCTCCTTAAGGTAGCCCAAGAGTTAAAAAAAAAAAAGAGGAAAAAGAGAAAAATAAAAGACCCGTAGGTGAAAACCTCAGGGAAGGCAACCAAGATGAAAACCTCCTTTGAGGCAACCTACTTGTATTTCAAAAAAAAAAAAAAGGAGAGAGAGAAAAAGCAAAAAAATAATGGCAGAGACCTCAAACCTACCCACTCATAACAATTCTGGTTTTTGCAGGTTTCTAAGAAGAATTAATGGAAACAGAGATCATAGAGCAACAATCCATGCAAAACCCCATGTTTTTCTTCATCCATCTCATCTCCTCCATGACCCCCATGTTAGTTCATCCATACCCATCTCCAACAATAGAAAAATCCAAATTTCAAGCAATTTTGTAACTTCTACAGGATTTCCTATAGTTACTACAGCAAGTCATAAAAATATACGGGAAAGGAAGTCTGATTTAAAAATTATGATGCATGCCTACTTTGGATGAAAAAAGGAGGCCATTGCCTTCACCACATCTTAGCCAACACCCTTCATGACCATGTCACCCTCTGTGTCCATAAAAATAATCTACTTAGAAGAAGAAATATATATATATTATATATAGAAAACAAAAGAAAAAGAAAAGAGAAGAAACAAAGAAAAATCAAAGGGGCATACCACCACCAGCCTACCTCACCTACCACACCTTCCACTCACTCCAATATCTATTCACCCTCCAAGTAAAGAAATGCCACAAAAATTCAAAAAAATGGAAGCTACAAGATTTCTTGTAGTAGTACTACAGGAAACCTTGTAGCAACCTATTTTGAAGCAGCAGTAGACTCCAAGCCCAACCTTCAGCACCCATGCATTGGAAGAGGATCAACACAACTGTAGGCACTATGGAACTTCTCTGAATCTTAGTAGCAACAAAGGAAGCCAACACTTGCACATCAACAAGAAGAATAAAATAAAAAAAAACAAAGCAGTAGAGAAGATGTACCTAAAACATGAGCAGCACAATAGAGCCACCCTCCAGCATGCATCAACAAGGCAAAGGAAGCCACAAGTATGCCACCTCATCCAAACTCTCTCATAGGTATGAATATGATTAAAACTATAGGAATATGTAAAATGTTGGTTTTATAAGTGAAGGTGGCTAGTTAACTTGGCCACCCTCGGCCTAATAACAAAAGTTAAAGTGCTAGTCAATTGGACATGTGGCAAGGCCACATCAAAGGGAATAAATTGGAAAGGTAGCCAAGTTACTTTGAACACGAGTGGGTGATGATTACAAGGAAGTGTTTCTTATAACTAATAGTGGGACCAATGGTCCAAAAGGAGAAATACGTACTTAGCCAGCCAGCACATCGCTCAATGAAATAGACCATAAATAGAAATATTCCCTAACTTTCATGCAAGATATTGTTCATTTCAAGATTTTGAGAGCTAGGACCACCTGGAGGAGCCATTGAAAGGAAAATCTAGTTTCGGCCCTCCTATAGTGAGCACCTAAAAGAAACACAAAGAAACTATAGGAAACAGTGATTAAAGCTAGTCTCGACATCCTATAGTGAGAACCCACTGGAAAACTACAGGAAACAAGGATAACTATCAAAAATTTTGTGAGGGGGTGCCTTGGGCCAACAATTCAAGAATTCTCCTCAATAAAGGCATTGCAGTGAAATGTAAGTGTAAAGAGAAAAGAAAAGAAACTGTCATTTCTTTTAGTGATTAAAATGTGCAATAGAGATAGGAAGAATTATGTGGAGTATTGGGTAGAGTAAAGGGTGAATTGGTGTCACCACCCTCCTAAACTCTAAACCCTCATCACCTGGGAAAAATCTTAAGCTATAGCCACCAAAACTTTATACAATCAAATTGACAGAGAGAGAATATGATAAGCGGTTTCAAAAAAAGGGAACCCACCAGAACAACTAGAATACATCAACATCCTCCTATGGTAGAAATATTTTCAAGGCATCAATGGTTGGGATTATTCCAGCTACTTAGGGGATATGATGATGATATAGATAGGGAATTTGCAATGTCACTCATACCTCTAGCTAGAGTCAGTTCCACTGCTGTAGTGAGGGGATTGTTAGTGACAATTACCCATGAAAGCATTAGCAAGATCACTATAGTTTCTTTAGGTTTGCAATGAAGAAAAGAGGATAAATCTAGCAACACACTTGCCAAGAAGAAATTTTTCTTAGAAGGATAGCGACCAATTGAGACAAAAATGGGATTAGAAGGGGGAGCATTCCATATCCTTGGGATGAAGTAACCTATCACATTCTCAAGTATATTTTTTGTGAGGGTAGGATCAGTATAGTCTATGGTTACCAGTTTAGACTCCTCCATGAGTTGATTTTTGGAGAAGAGTTACCTCCTCATAGAATACTTAGTGTGCCTTACCTTTTGTTGCAATCAATAATAAACATCAGCATCAAAGTACAAGAAGGGAAGCATCAACAACTGGCACATCATGGACTGATTAAGCTCATACTAGAAGATGCCCTAAACAACATAATAATCCCTATTATTTGGTCAACATTTGCAGACATGAACAGAGAATATGTAATTCAAGCCATTGAGTATGAAAGAGACCCTACTTATAGTGGTGAAGAAGAGGGAGAAGATACTAAATAAGAGGACGAAGAGTCTGAAGAAGAGAAAGAAGAGCCTGAAGAAGAGGAAGAAGAGCATGAAGAAGAGAAGCATGAAGAAGAAGAAGAAGAACCAAAGGAAGAACAGGAGACAGAAATAAATGAGACAGAGGATGAAAAGGATAGTTGGGAAGAAGAAAAAAGGATGGATCAAATCCTAAAATACATAGCAAGGAAGGAAAGGAATCCCCAAGAGTGTCTCCTGAGCCCACATAAAAGGAGGCAATTGCTGCCTTAACTGCTCTACGTACACCTATAAAATCAAAATGAAAGAGGTAGAGGCAGACTCACCTATACTTCAGAACAAGGAGGAGCACCAGGATAAAATGAGGGAGACCTCAAACACCTACCAAGGATCCTATAATCATTGAAGACTCACCAAGAGAATAGTAGAGTTAGTCCCTCTATGAATAAGAGGTGAAGAGGGCACATCACAACAAGCTTCCCCAAGGTCACCAATCACCTATGTTAGGAGGCATGTCACTAGGTCAACCTCAAAAAAACAAATTAAAGAACCTTTGACCCCTTTTTAGAAAGGGAAATGCCTTCTATAAGAAACACAAATAGACCTATAGGAAACACAAATAGTCCTACATGAAACCCTTTCAAAACTACAGGAAACACAGAAATAGGAGCAGGAAGGACAGCAGGGGAAAAGGGAAGGAAAAGAAGCAGCAACGCAAGTACAAGGGAAGACAGATACTCAAAAGACAGTAAAGGGAGAGTCCTAGGAGCCGTAAGAACCTAGCCCACAACCAAACCTCAGCTTCTATTACAGATTGATTGAGGGAGGCAAAGTAATACCATAAAAATTTTCCATCCCTCTATTGTTTGAGCTTGAAAAGGAGAGAGCAAGGACACATCACTGGATGCAAATTTCTAAATCAAAAAGTGTAGAGGATATGGGCCATATGGAAGAAAAGTTGCTAGAGATGGGCATAGAGTTGAGTAGGATAAGAGATAGGGAAAGAGTGATGAAATCTCAACTAGAGGTTGAGAACAAATGGTTGAGGAGGCAAGTATAGGAAAAAGAGAGCCAATTGGAAACTATGTCAAGTCTCTCCATGGAGGCACTCTAGTGCAGGATGCCAGAAAAATCATATGCCTTATACCTCAAAGAACAATGGTTGCAGTTTTAGACAAAAACCCTAGCACAATAATAAATTATGCCTTTCCAAGACTATAGGTAGTTCATTGACCTCTATGATCAAAGAACCCTAGAGGATAGGGCCAAGATATATGAATCCTACCTACATAACTTGGCCTTAACACATTTGAATATGTGGGACCCCAATCCAAATCTAGGGGACTTACAACTGATGGCCTTGGCATCATGGATGAGTCATGAGGAGGCCAGGGCTAAGGAAGTGAAAATGGTATTGAAAGAGAAGAAGAAAATCCCCTTTACATCAGAGTAGAATAGATCAACTCCATGGCTGTCATTAGCACCAACAACCTCATAGACAATGATCCCAAGCTTGCACCAAGATACCTAGCTACATAAGAGCAAGCAGTCACTCATTTTGAGGACACTTTGAGATTTCTAGGGGATGAAATCCAATAAGAATGGCAAAGGATATGGAACACCTTACACTACAGCCTAAAGATCAGGGAGTATCATTCCCTTGAAAGAATGGGGATGCACCAAAAAGGACCCCACTACATAAGAAGGAATTGCAAAGACTCAAAGTCAACTAGATTGGCTTGAAACTCAGTCCACCATTGCTATTGGGTATGTTAGAAGGGAGAAAGGACGAAGAAGAAAGAAAGCAGTGGGATGAAATATAAAAGAATGTCAGATTTTATCCAGAAGAGGAGGATATTGCAACAGAGGCCTGGAATGTCAGGGAGGCCACCAAAGAAATAAAATACATGGACATAGATTGAGTTTCTCAGAGGATGAGAAACAATTTCAATAGGGGGTGATGATGAGGTTCACCAATGGACAAATTATATGGATCTAATGCCACTCTCCATCTTATTAAAATCAACTTTTCTCACATTTCTTTACATGTTTTGTTATATTTTGCTTAATGATAAGAGTAAAGATGAGATGCTATGTCTTGTGCTCTAATGTGCATTGATTGTAGGTTTTGGAGCAAATTTTGGCTAAATAAAGTGCAGGAACTTGAAGTAGACAAGCAAGAGGGGATTTTAGGAGATTGGATCTCCCCCCTTAACTCCTCACTCACTTGAAGATTCCTCCACCAGATCTCATCAGCTAAGAGTTATAGGCAGTCGAGCCATTAATATCATTGGTAGCCAAGCTAGTGATAGTTGAAGAACATTTGATCTAGAGTTTGGGAGCCAAGCCTCCCTAAATTTAAGGAAGTTTTTGGTAGCTTCACTTGTATAAATAAGAAGGCCTAGAGCCTCATTAGGATTCAACTTTTTTTGTTGTAGGCAAGGGGCATTTTCGAGCTAAGACATTGTGACTGATGACTCTTGTGTATTTTTTTATATTTTAATTAAAACGAGAAGCATTCCCTTGATCTAGCACTAAGTTGACTCATAGGGATGAAGCTCTTGGGTTAGGGCCCAACACTAGCAACAAAGGTTCCTATTCTTGTACATGTATGCTTAGATTACGTTCATAGTTAGCTGCTTGTGGAGCGATAAAAAGGGTCTTTTTAACACCTAATTACCTCACATTAATTATCAACCCAGGGACAACCTTTTATTTCAACAATGTACTCAATCTGAGGTAGCTATTTACTCAAGAGTAATGTTTTGCAGTATAGTGCTTAAAATACAAAAGTAAATGAATTCTAAACCATTACTTCAAAAGGATAAAATCACACAAGGCAGCTTATCAAGTCAAGGGTGGGGAAGCGATAACCCATCCCTCTAGAAATTGATGGAAAGGAAATTAGAGCATGGACCATAGGTCTGGGAGCTAGGCAGCAGTGATTGTTGAGGCTCACTACAGCCTTAGATCTTCTTTCACACCAAAGCAGCAAATGCAAGTAAATGGAACAACAGAAAGTAAAATGGAACAACAAAAAGGAAATGGAAACAGCAAGTCTAAAATGGAACGGCCATAAATGAATGAAACTAGAATTAAAGGAATCTTGAACAGAAACTTTAAATTAATGGAAATGAACAACAGCAAAGCCAAATTAATAGCAATCTTTACTTCTAAGAATATAAATCGAACAGCAACAAGGAAATAGAACAGCATTGATTAATGATGGAATATGAAACAATGCTGGAAAGTCAAATATAAATACACACGGCACACCTTAATAGTAATCTGATATGGTAATCCAATTATCAGTCTTAGTTATAAAGAATATGACTATATTTTGTAATGGAACAGCAACGTCAATAGATTCAACAATCGCCAGGAAATATAATCTCTAAGATGAATTCAGGAATACCAATTTATGAAGCTCACAACACGGTTACGCTGTAATTGAACACCAATAACATTCTGTAAGGATCAACAACATTATATCAATGTTTAAAAGAACAACAATGCGTTGCCAAGTCAAGATGAATCAATACTACATTCCTGTCATAGAGAATGATATTGATTAGTTGAACATAAATCAGATATAACAGAACCGTGATGTAAAATAACAGAACATACCAGATTACTGAATAAATCTTGATAAACAAACCACGCATGAACTAAAGATATAATATACAGCAGCAGCAGCAGCAGCGTACTCCACCAAAGGCTGGGCCCTTAGCCGCCAGCAGACGCTGCTGGGTTACATCAGAAGGAAAAGAGTGAACAGCAACTCCCAAGTCATGTATTAATCAGCAAATTGTAGAATCATTACAACAACAAATGCTTGAGAATTACAGCATGCAACAATCCCTATCCTATCATGAATAATCCACCATCATTCTTCATCATTTTTCATCCCCCCAAAAATCATCCTGAAGTCCTCCTCATCTCTGATCTCTGTTTTCATTTAAATAAAGAGATCAGAGATAAGTTACAATAAAGATAAGTACAACATGATTTCTTTTACAAAATTTGATTGATTCTAACCAGTTGATCAACAAGAAAATATATTTCCTTTCATCTCTCAACAAGAGCAAGACGAATTTGGCTTTGCAACTGAGATTTGGAGGACGGTCGCAACAGAAAATCTGAGAAAATCGTGCTCAAAGAACCATGAGTTTCTCTCAGTACAAGCCGAATTTGGGCAAACCATTCTTTCGAAAAGTTAATTTGGCCTGTTCTAGACAAAACCCATGTTCCGGATTTTTCAGATTCGTCTTCATTTGCTCAAAATCTCAACCGTAAAACTGCCACTCCTTATTCCAACGAATTTCTGAGTTGGCGCTTTTAAAAATCAAATCTTCAATCTGGAAGTTACCTTGGAGGATAAAAATAGTGAATAATGTTATAACCAACTTATTAAAACTATCATTGATAAAATAATTCATAATCATGAATTTATTAGAAATAAAGGAGAATAGATAATATTCATTCATAAGAGCATAAATCACTTATAAAATGAATTTAAATGATAAATTATAACAAATGATATGATGAAGAATAGTGGAAATGGGTGGGATAAGTGTTCAAAAGTGATAATAATAATGGCATATTAACAGTCCAACATACCCCCACACTCAATATGTTGCATGTCCTCATGCAACGAAAACTGAATATATTACATGTCCTCATGCAACCAAGAGACAAAAGCCCATGTGTTAACCAAGCAATAAAAAAAATATGTTCATCTCAGCGCATGAAATGGATAGAACAAATGAATTCTTCCCCAATTAATGAATATTCAATTTTAGGAATCGTGATGAAGGCATAACAATTAAGTTGCAGCAAAATATAATATAAATAACAACAACCTTCATTAATCATTTTTTCCAAAAACTACAAACCAGATTTTGTTGAAATGTTGCAAGTAGGTTTGTAATATATGAATGCCTATATGATCTAAAAATCAGATCGTTTTGACGCACAGATCATGAGATATAAACAAAATGGTTGTAGGTGAGAGTGCATGATTTCCGAAATTTTTATGAACCAATTTATCTTGAATTTATCTAGGTATGTGTATTTTAATAGTATGTCTGTGTTTTCAGAAATCACAAGAAGTGAGTTCATAGTCTTAAAACAATTAGGGAATCAATTTATGCACTGAAATTGTATGCCCTAAATGAGAAAGAAAGCAAAAAAAACATCCATCATGCGTAGCAATTCCTCCCTCTCTCTGAAAAATTAGCATGGCCTCATGCGATGCTAGAAAAAAAAATTGAGGTGGTTGCTACCATATGTTGAATTCTATGCTTGGTGTAAAACAACATGGAATAAGGGATGTGTTGAGAATGAATAATAATATAAATGGATGATAAAGAATATGAATGATGTGGTCATAAGAAAGAAATTAAGGAACACGCCCCCACCTCGGAAATGATATGCTGCTGAAAAAAAAAACGGAAGTGGTAAAGATGTGAAATGAAGGATGATAAATAATGCTCAAAATGGATTTTCATGAAATTCTCCTAAATTCGTAATAAATCAGAAAATTATGCTATTTTACCTCAAGTTTTACCTCCAAAAAGAAAAATGTAAAATGACATATATGTATTGACAGTTGTTGACGCTGATGTAGACAAAGTTGGTGCTGAAAGTGATGCAAAAGGTGGAATCCAGGTAAGCACATAATGTCTGAAGAATGGTTCATGTTCGCAAGTTGCTCGAGCCGCTTCTGTTAGTTGCAATAGTGTGGTCATGCTACGAATAGAATTCTGCCCATACTTGTTGTTCTCCTGTAAACAAAGCATTATTTTGCATACAATGTTCTTGAATCCATAGTGTTAGTTTTGAATAGCAACAGATAAGATGCATGCAAAATGTCAATTAGAAAAATTATGTATACATGCAATACTAATATGTTGTCAAATCAACAAGGTATGGCAAAGTGCAGTAATCATATCGCATGCAATCCCATAATGCATACATTCCCCCCTCCAATTGGAAAAATGGGTTCCATAACCATAAAGCATATGA
>APFE031111661.1:19507-44458 GCA_000404065.3 Pinus taeda
TGCTTTGCTGACGGTATTCTAGCTGAAAATGATGTGATTGATCGTAAAACAATTTCTCATGCATAAAGGTTCAAAACAGGGAAAAAGTTAAGGAAATAACTTCTCTGATAAAAAGAAAATAAGAAAAGGGTATTATCGTAATAATTGAAGATAAGATATAACTTCAATACCATAAGCAGAGCCTCTGCTGCCAGCAGGCGTCCATAGCCTCGGTAGGGTTGCTTTTTAACCCATATGAGCCAGGATCCTCAATTTATAAATGGAGAGTTTTAGTGTTGTTCTACAGAAGAGATCAGTGTGCTGGTGTGGTAACCACATAACCACACTGCCATTCACTAGGAGGTAGCAAAAGTGATTAGGCCGGCTTGTGATGAGACCTCCTGTTCCAAGGATAATTTGGCTATCCAATGGATCATAACCCTGGTGTGGTGGCCATAATGGGAATGTCACTTTGTTAGAACCTTATGAACATAGTAGGTTGGCTCGTAATGAGACCCCCTATCCTCCATCTGCGAACAAATTTTGTTGTTATTACACATTTTTATGATAAAAAGAGGGAGGCTCAATTCTCCTTAAGAGTAGGGATGGCAGAAAAAGTTAAACATGTCAATAGAAAAATATACCCATAATCTCATTTATTATAGATAGAGAAGATTATAACCAGGAAGGGTGGAACCAGCATGGTATTAAGATGATCAATCAATATCATGTTCAATAGAAACAATGCAGTAAAGTAATATATAAATAATTGTGTCTTTATTTTTTAAAGAAACTATCATCAAGGAGCTGTTCTGTTAAAGATCATAATGTAAATGATATTAACTTGCTTCAATAGAATCCATAATTCTTGTCCTCATAAAAATAGTGTACTTCATACCATAAAAGAGAATTAATAAAATGTGGTTGTGATGAACTAAGAATAATCCCACAAGAGAAAGGAAGGGTTGCTCTCAAAAATACTCCCAAAGTGTTGCTTTTTTGAAGGAACAACAAAAACACTCAAAAAGAAAGTGGTGTTCTGTGTAGGGAACAGCAAAGAAAATGCATACCAAAAAAATAAAAAATACACACAAAAAAATGTGGAAATGCAAATGTCGTTCCTTTTCGAAAAAAGAACAGCAAAAACTAAAGGTGTCGTTCCTTTAGAAAATGAACAAAAAATGCAAGTGTCGTTCCTTTGGAAAATGAACAACAAAAACACAAGTGTTGTTCCTTTGGAAAATGAACAACAAAAATGAAAAGTGTCAACGTGCTATTCTTTTCGAAAAGGAATGACAAAACGTGAAAGTGCAGAAGTGTTGTTCCATTCGGAAAGGAATCAACAAAACGTGAAAGTGCAGAAATGCTGTTCTATTTCGAAAAGGAACAAAAAAACGTGAAAGTGCAGAAGTGTTGTTCCATTTCGAAAAGGAACAGCAAAACGTGAAAGTGCAGAAGTGTTGTTCCATTTCGAAAAAGAACAACAAATCGTGAAAGTGCAGAAGTGATGTTCCATTTTGAAAAGGAACAGCAAAACGTGAAAGTGCAGAAGTGTTGTTCCATTTCGAAAAGGAACAACAAATCGTGAAAGTGCAGAAATGTTGTTCCATTTCGAAAAGGAACAGCAAAACGTGAAAGTGCAGAAGTGTTGTTCCATTTCGAAAAGGAACAGCAAAACATGAAAGTGCAAAAGTGATGTTCCTTTTCGAAAAGGAATAGCAAATCGTGAAATTGAAGAAGTGTTGTTCCATTTCGAAAAGGAACAGCAAAACATAAAAGTGTAGAAGTGTTGTTCCATTCTAAAAAGGAACAACAGTTGTTCCATTTCGAAAAGGAACAGCAAAATGAATCATGAAAAAAGAACAGCAAAATGAACAGTTGACCCAAAAAGTGTTATTCCTTTGAGAAATGAATAGCAAAACGAAAAATGATGTCCCTTTGAAAAAGGAACAACAGGAACGGCAAAAATGCACACAAATGTTGTCCCTTCAGAAAAGGAACAGCAAAATGCACAATCATAAAATGCAAACACGCAAAGAATGAATTAGTTATTCACTGCATTGATGCTGAGGATGAGTTACACTTTGAATGAAGCAACACCTGAAACACAAAATATAAGAGAAAATAGAAAATAAACAACAAAAAACAGTATGTAAATAAATAAATTGAATTACAACAGGTATGATGTTATGTCAAAAAAAATGATCTATTCGAAAAATGTTTTGGCAACAAAGACATGACAGGAATCTTCAAATGGAAATCAATTCTTCATTTCTTCTATTATGAATCCATTGGGTAATGAGTTAGATAAAATGCTTTTGTTTCATTAAAATTTCTTTCAAGAATCACTCGTCCATAAATTGACTTTCTTTTTCTCCTAGGACCTGCAAAAAACGAGTACCTACCTGCAATAAAATATTAAATAATGGAGAAAGAGAGGTGTGCGGGCTCCCTTAATCCAAAAATTATGCAAAAAAACTAACAAGTAGTTACTCTGTAGAACAAATCCACGGAGAAAATAACAAAGTAAAATTCATTTGTCACCCGCGGGAGAGCAGTGGTCGACCATACTAACCAGCAGTGTTTTAATCACAACTTCTTTGTTTTTCGTCCAAATTGAGTGATTCCAAAGCTAGATGAGAGCTAATTCAAAGGTTTATTTGCAATAGAACCAGGTTTTAAAATTTCAATGATATGATATGTCAATTTTAGTTTGAACAACTTGCATAACATATTCATTTTCGATTACCCAGCTTAGACCAACAATTGATATTTCAAACATAAATTTTTTGTCTGATGTCTAATTTGAATGATTAAAATTAGAAATGAAAGTATATTCATTTATTTATTTCCAATAGAAACAGGTTTTGAAGAGAAGAAGAATTGATAGGTAAAATACTGTAAGGAACAACCAGAAAGACATAGTTTTAAGGGTACTGATTTACGATAGACAGTCAGTATTTTGATCATAAATTCCCCATACAATATCGAAAATGAGTGATTCCAATTGTATTGTAAACTAGATTCATAGGGGAATCTACCATAGAAACAGGTTTTAAAAATTCATTCATTTAGGCCTTCAAAAACAGATTGTTCCAACTCTGTTCCTGAGCTGCCCACTAGACACCCTGTCAATGTTTTGTTTCTAACTTTTTCGTTTCAAATTCAAATTGAGTGATTCAAATTGGGTTAGAAAGCAGACATCAAGGGCTACCTAGGATAAAAACAGGTTTTAAAAATATTCACTTTTGGTCCCTCAAAACATGACTGTCCCGACTATTTTTCCAGAAATTCCATCAAGCCCGCAAGCCAAAAAAATGATATTCAAGCATTTTTTCATATTGATGATAAAAATGAATATAATTGTTTGTAGAATTATTATTTCGATTATAATTCATCTACATACACAAATGAATTAAAAAATTATCACCAATGTTAATTTGCATAGCATGTTGCAACAAAAAACAACTAGGTTTACATAGAAAAACAAAATGCATTTATTTATTCCCTTATTTATTTTATTTTCTACACTAACCTATTTTGATTTGAAAAATGAATATGACTACGTATATGAGTACTTCCAGTGAAGCCATTTTCGAAGTAAGGCTTCACGTATGCACATACCCAAATTTTGAAAAAAATGCATGTTAATGATATTAGGGTATGAGAAGCCAACTTCCCTTCAAAAAATGGTATCAAAAATTGTTGAAGCATAGAGTGATGTTGCAAACAAATGATGGAGTAAAACCAATCTTCAATATATCCTTTACTTTTTTGATTTCACATAGCCATCATATCATGAAGTTCTTGAGCTTTTAAAATAGCTTGTTGATGCATAGTAAAAGAAACCTCATTTTCTTCCATAACTTCTACAATTTTTGCATTTGAAACATTCTGAATCTCACTGTAGGTTTTCTCTAATGGCACATGTGAGATAGAATGAGTGGGAAGGGTGGGTAAATTTGGCAGTTCAACATTGTAAGCATGTCGTACTGGTTTATTGTGGCGAGGGTGTGGAATTATTTGAGCAAGGCATTGTGTATAGAATGGAGCATTTTGATGATGTGGTTGATTGGGTTGTGTGAATGAATATGATATGCAAGCAGGATGTTGTGGAAGAGCTGGTGGAGAATATGGAGAATGTGCTTGTGCTACAAGATGAGGGAGAGTAGTCATGCAATCATAAGATGAACCATACCAAACTTGTAGACAAGATTGGTGGTGGTTATATTGAGATTGACATGGCTGCCCTAACACATTAATACTCCATAATGGATTATGCAAGTACGAGAATGGAGAAAAAGTGTTTTGAACCATACCTGTAGGCCTTATTGCAGCTTTCCCATCTCTTTGATATACCACTTCCATCCTAGATAAGGAAGAGTGAGTATCTATGGGATGCTCCTTTCGGTTATGAGGGAAAAACACTTCATCAAATTCTTCATTTTTATGAACCTGCAAAACATCCAATTTTTCATTTAGAGAGCTAATAAGATCAACTTTAAAATTTTCAAATAAAACATTGATTTCAGCTCTTATGTCTCCTATTCTTGTAGCAGATTTGGAAAATAAGGAACAAACATCTTTAGAATTCTTACCAGCCTTGGAGATTCCTCTTGAATACCTTATGCACAACTCACAAACATCATCATATGATAATTGAAAAACATCACCTTTTCCTATCAGATTTAAGAGTTCTAAAAATTCATCTTTGATCCCTTTAAGAATGAGTGTTTTTAAGATCTCTTTTTGCAAATGCTTATGCTTTGATTTTTGAAGGTTATATTGAAATCGATCTACATAGTCCTCCAAACTTTCATCTTCCCCTTGTATCATACCGAAAATATCTTCATTGGATTTGCAATAGTCTTGGTACTTCTTCAAGAATATGTTCTTCATGTCCTCCCATGATTGGATGCAATTCCCACCTAGGCTCATGAACCATCGGAGAGCTGCTCCTTTTAGAGTAAGAGGAAACACTTTCAATCTTTGATCATTAGTACAATAATCATATCCTCTACAGAGTATTTCGAACTCAAATAAGAATGTATCTGGATCTTCGTTTGCTAAACCATGAAAATTTGGTAATGATGGGGGAATTATGTGCATTTGTGTCACTCCTCCTAGATCTTTGATAGGAAATTCAAAAGTAGAAACGTGAGCCATTTCTTACCATAGTATAAGATGTTCTTCATGTGTTTTTTCGAGGCTCCTTCTTCAAATGTTCCTGTCAATCGGTTAGTGAAATGGGTGGTGCTTACACCACCACTTGTGTGAGATCTTGTGATTCATTTTTTAAAAATTTCTATCTTTTTCCTAATCATTCACACAAAAATTCAAACATCTATTTCTACCCTAGGTTCTTTAACAGTCCTGCTGGAAAGCGGACGGGGGAGCAGGGCTTTTACATACTCCGTACGCAGGTTCTTACCTTCCGTTTTTAAGATCCAACTCTTCCCTAGCAGAAACTCATCAGATTCACACTACTCTTTAGAAATGGCTACACTCTCCCCGGCGACGGCGCCAAAATGTGGAGCGATAAAAAGGGTCTTTTTAACACCTAATTACCTCACATTAATTATCAACCCACGGACGACTTTTTATTTCAAGAGTGTACTCAGTCTGAGGCGGCTATTTACTCAAGAGTAATGTTTTGCAGTATGGTGCTTAAAATACAAAAGTAAATGAATTCTAAACCATTACTTCAAAAGGATAAAATCACATAAGGCAGCTTATCAGTCAAGGGTGCGGAAGCGATAACCCATCCCTCTAGAAACTGATGGAAAGGAAATTAGAGCATGGACCATAGGTCTGGGAGCTAGGCAGTGACTGCTGAGGCTCCCTACAGCCTTAGATCTTCTCTCACACCAAAGCAGCAAATGCAAGTAAATGGAACGGCATAAAGTAAAATGGAACAACAAATAGGAAATTGAACAACAAATAGGAAATGGAACAACAAGTCTAAAATGGAACGGCCGTAAATGGAACAACAAACTAGAATTAAAGGAATCTGAATAACAAACTTTAATTAATGGAAATGAACAACAGCAAAGCCAAATTAATAGCAATCTTTACTCTAAGAATAAATCGAACAGCACAAGGAAATAGAACAACATTGATTAATGATGAAATATGAAACAATGCTGGAAAGTCAAATATAAATACACACGGCACACGTTAATAGTAATTTGATATGGTAATCCAATTATCAGTCTTCGTTATAAAGAATACGACTGTATTTTGTAATGGAACAACAACGTCAATAGATTCAATAATCGCTAGGAAATATAATCTCTAAAATGAATTCAGGAATACCAATTTATGAAGGTCATAACACGGTTACGCTGTAATTGAACATCAAACCATTTTTTTACAAGTGGCACTCAAACAATGCCCACCCTGGTTTTTTTCCGATGCTTGATGTCTCATATTTCTATTACTAGACCCAAATCCCCGAACGAGAATCACTCACTTGTTGTTGATGGGATCCCCCTGGTTTCGCTGGGGCTTCAAATGTCTACAATCCAAGATCAACATTGATATTGGGGTTCTCGAACTCACACTCAAAATAGTGGAAATCCTAAGACTTGAAGATTTGTTTGTTGCTGTTGTCCCTTAACCAACTTGAAATACATAACTAAAGATGAGGAGCTTTGCTTTGGGTACAAATTCTTTTTGAAAAGATCTTTCACTGCCAAATTCTTGAAAATCTTGTGGCCTTGCAACTCGAACCTTTGTTTACATGCTTTAGATTACAAAAACTAGGACTACGAGCTTTACTTTGGACATCAACAATTTTCTTCACAAACTCTTCCTATGCTGAGTTCAAGCAAATCTTAGGACCTTGTGATTATAATCGTTGTCTACTCCTCATTTCACTTAATCGACCTAAATTACCAAAAGCAAGACTAGAAGCTTTGCTCCGGACACAAGTTCTTGATCTTACCCAAATCTTTCATTACCAAACCTGTGAAAATCTTATGGTCTTACACCTCGAACCTTCTTCTGCTCCTCTTTTTGCTGAACTGACTTTGCTATGGAAACACCATCTTGATCAAGCTCTTTTGTCAGCGAGCTTATGAAAATCTTATTGAAAAATTTGGCAGACTTATAGGCATGCATTCGAAACTTTAGTTTGATTTAATTTAATTTAATTTATGTATATGAGATCTAATAATTTTCAAGTATCTCAAAGAAATCATGTTAGCGAAAAGATTATCACGGGAGCCTTTATAAAAGGGAGAAAAGCCTGTCCAATCTCTCCTGGTTCGCGAATATAAAAAGAATTAAGACATGATAGTTAGGGTAGGGTTTACAAAAGAAAAAGAAAAACGCAGATGGTTCAATTTCTCAAGGTTCGGTGAATATAAAAAGGTTTGAAACCGCATAGTTACCGTAGAGTTTAATTATAATATATTTTAGAGTTTTGAGCGTGGGATTTTTTTTGAAATTTTGATTTTAGTGTTTAAAATAGGTTGTTGAAAAATTCGGTATTTTGAAATTTTACTGAATTTTTTTTTGAGGCATTTGGATTGTGGAAATTTTTCAAATTTGCGATTCTGATCAATGTCTTCCTAATTCTACCCATTCTAATTTGTTAATTTGTGATTCTAATCAATCTCTACTCAATTCTAAATAAATTAAATTCTAGATTTGCGAAAATCTCTTAAACATATGACGGAAAGACTATACTACGGCTATAATTGAGATCGGCTCAAAAATGGCAGAGTCAAAGTCGAGGTGGGCTTATCGTGTATAACCCGGCTCAAGATTCGGAGACTCAAAGTCAAGGTGGGCTTATCGTGTATAACCCAGCTCAAGATGAGCGGAGTCAAAGTCAAGGTGGGCTTATCGCCATCCACAAAACAAACTGTTCCGGGTCGCAAAGGTAAACCCGATAATTGAAAACCTGGCCTGCCCCATTAAAATTCTGGGGCTCCGAATTGCCCTGTCACCTCAAGTCTCTTCAAAACTTCTCTATGCAACAGATTCCGATTTTGCAATGTCCGTGAGAAAACTAGTAAAGAACTTATCTGAAAACATTGGAAGAATGATAATATTGGAAACATATGAAAATAGGAAATTGCTGATCTGATTACATACGCTTTTCAAAGTAAAGATTTTGATTGATGTCCATTAACCAACTAAATCTAACAAAGTGTACAGCATCTTGGGATTGCTTATATCAGTTTCTATTTAAAAAGAGAAGAACCGTGTATATTGGAGACATCCCATACAATTATGGACTAATAGAATTTTTATGTGCTTCTGAGACGGTTGTTTCACCATCATTTGTCCAGGTTATGGCTACCGGACTTCGGACAACCTGCGTTCCACCCTTGACGCATTTCCATGAAATTTGCCCGAACCTTTGGCGTCCGCTAGATTTGTGACTGAATGCTATTTTGCTTTCGAATCTCACTGTAAAATTCGCCTTCTCATTTTTCTTCCGAAAGGTCAGTGTGCTAGGCTCCACGATTATGTTTACGCTTGAAGGGCTGTCAACTGCGATCTTATACACAGAGGGGGCTGCCCCCACGTTCGTCACAGTTCTGGTTGTAACGCGAACTAAATTAGGCGGTTTAAACACCACGGAGAATGATGGGTAGTTGAGATCAACGGGATGTGCTGGTACCTTAGGGCAGGAGCTCGCCTTCGCCTTCCTTGTTAGAAGATGAATTTGCTTTGTGGTGTAATTTAGGCTACACAGAAACTTAACATAATCCTCAAATTCCACATCGTAAACGAGGCCGGGATCCAAGGCAGCATTCGGATTCACATGACCCGCGCCTATTGCGAAGGCGTTTGCTGTTCGCCCGGTGATGGTGTCGCTTATAAGGCGTTCGGTGTTATCAAGTAGCGCGCTTGATGTCATGAGAGCAGATTTTATTGCAGCGGGTGTCCACGCGGGATGCGCAGCGCGTATGAGCGCCGCTATGCCGGTGACATGAGGGCACGACATCGAAGTCCCAGATACGATGTTGTAATGTACTCTTCTCTTATCAGAGACCAAGTCGGTTGGAGCGGCGTCGCCAGTCCACGCTGCCAATATGTTGACGCCCGGAGCAACCAGGTCCGGTTTAAGGATCTCCGGAACAACCGGATTTGGCCCTCTGGAGGAAAAGCTAGCTACCACAGGAGCTCGTGCTTTATCCAACACGGTGAGTCCGTCGGCTTTAATTGATGCTGTAGGATTTTTGGTGCTGTTGATATACGCTTTAATGTCTTCTGCCGATTTGAAACCGACCTTCGTTGCCGGTAACACATGACAGTCGGCCAACAAATCCTCCCCTTCATCAGGCCCGTTGGTCAGAATCATCCCCGCACCACCAGCTCGTCGCACGACCAGTCCCTTCTCCGCCCTTGTCTCTTCTCCAAGATCACAGACCACAATTTTTCCACGAACCATAGTGGGATCAAGGCTTCCCTCCAGACAGAGATTTGCAGTCTCATCAGTGGTCGACGCGGTTTTCCCGTATACCAACGGCAATTGTTTGCTACCCGCCGTCTTGCCTTTGTAAAGGGACGCGCCTGTGTAGTTTTTGTCATTCCCCAGAACAACTGGAGCCGGGAACTCTCTGTCGATGGTGCTGGCGCCTACGGTGGTTATCCATGGTGCCGTATTGGAAATTGCAGAAGGAATCGGCCCTCTATTACCAGCGGAACAGGACACAAAAATACCCTTCTCAATGGCTCCAAGAGCTCCAATCGCTATAGAATCTTCGTAATAAGGGAGGACATGATTACTACGGCTGCCAATGGATACAGATATCACGTCCACTCCGTCGGAAACTGCCTTCTCCATCCCTGCAAGCAGGTCGGAGTCGGCACAACTGTCTGCCCAGCAGACCTTGTAGACGGCCAATCTGGCTTTGGTGGCCATGCCTCTAGCCGTTCCTTGGGCGAAGCCAAGCAGACTCGACCCAGACACCTCCGACCCGGCGACAGTAGACGAAGTATGCGTACCATGGCCCTCGGTATCTCGAGCAGATCTGACATCATTATTTTCGTCGAGATCGGCGTACTGAGCTTCATATCCTTTGCGAAAGTAGCGGGCTCCAATGATTTTGTTGTTACAGTGGGAAGCATTGAATTCGTCACCCACTTCACACTCTCCCTTCCATCTGGAAGGCACCGGCGTAAGACCTTGATCGCTGAAGCTTTTGCTTTCGGGCCATATTCCTGTATCCAGCACGCCCACGATAACATCGTCACCGTAATGTGACAGTGGCCATAGACCATGAGTAGAGCTCAACCCCAGAAATTCTGGGGTTCGAGTAGTATGGACTTGATTAACGGAGTCTGGGAGTACAGACAAGCTTCCTTCCATATTCTCCATAGCCTGAGCTTCCATGCTGGTAAACTTGGCAGCAAAACCATGGATTACTGTATCATACGTATATAGCATAGCAGAGGGATCCGATCTGGATCCAGAAACCTGGTGTATGATTGAAGTGTACCAGTGTTCATGCAGACTGAAATGATCGGGCTTCATGGACTTGTCCATGAAAACAATATAAGATTTGATCTTCTGATCATCATCAGACGCAGCCAACGCGACTGTACTCCGCATCACTAATACTAAAGTAATGATGACTAAAATGGGGGCATAAGAAGCCTTGGGATTCCCCATATCGTTAGCTTAATCTCTGTGCTGGTTGAATACCCGATGGAGAATTCATGTTAATCTCGCCCACATTTATAGAGTCTTGAGCGTGTTTTTTTTCAATGGAGACTAATTTTTTTACTTTTGAGGTGGGAAACGAAGAACAATTTGTGGAAATATTCAGGGAGAATCATTTGCATCAACAGGGTGTGGAAATATCCAGGAAGAAGCATTGGCATGGACCGGGTGTGGAAATATGAGGTCCTTATTATTTGTCGGTCATTCAATATTCCAGGACTTTATGATGGCGTTTATAAGTCAAGTGAAATTCCTCCACCATGATGACCGATGACACTACGAAACTTCTCATGCTCTGCAGAAGTCCCATCATGGAGGAAATTATAATTTGATTTAATGGACCCAACTTCCCAATTAAATAATATCTTTAAACTGAAATTGACTAATGGGTTAATCTTATTGCATTCTATATGTGATCATTTTCGGGAGCTTTAAACTTTCTTTCGGACATATTAGGCTGCGATAAATTAGGCTGCTTTAAACTTGTACATATTGAAACCGGAAAATAATGTGAATTCTAATGACAAGTGTCGCATCGGCAGTGTGGTGTGAATGTCGTGTTTTCAATGTGGTTTTCCTACTTAAGTCGATAGGTGTAATAGAAACGTAAGTAGATCGTTCCTTTAGATGCAAACACATGAGAGTCTCTCTATAATTATGATTATTATAGTAATGGAGGATGGCACATGGTTATCTTTACTTTTTTTTCTTTAATGGATATAGTGATGGAGGATGGCACATGGTTACTGTCTTTTCTTTTTTTTCTCTTTGCTTTTTTTCCTTTAATGATACTTCAGCTCTAGTAAGCAGTTTTTTTTAGAAATAAGTTGAAAAGATAATGAATGTTTTCGTTTTAACACGGTTAAATTTTTTAATAGATATTTCTTCCTCAAGACCATCTAGAAATATGGAATATGTAACATGGTAGCACACATTTCGAATTAAATAAAATGATAATGCGCATGAAAATTATAGATATATATTAAAAGATTATAAAAAAAATATTTTCAAGTTAAATTTTGGGTATTGAGACGTGTTTAGTGAAGAAAGTCCATTTTTTTACCTCAAAAGTAAGAGAGAGGTTGTTGGTATTGAGCCAACTTTTAATATATACGTGATATAGACTCATTTATGAGCACAACAAAATTACTCAATTCCATAGCCTAAACATGTCAATTCATAAGACTTCAACCTAAGTGGTGAAGATAACAACTGTTCCACCCCATCACCTAAAGTAAAATCAAATGAAAATTTAATATTATATATGGGTGAGCTCATGGAGCTAGGTTACACTTTTTGGCAAAACAAGGGCACATTTTGGTGAAAAAAGGATGCTCGATCCAGCAATTTTAAGCATTCAATCAAGCAATTTGTAAGCACTCGATGGAGTTGTTTAGGCGCTTAAAAATAACTCAATCGAGTATTTAAACAAACCCTTAATCGAGCCATTTTCTAACCCGAGTTAAAGGCTCGATAAAAAATTATGGCTAGATGGAGCTATATGGTTTAATTGAGCCCTATGGCTAGATTGAGTGCTTTAGCTCGATCGAGCATTATTTTTTATTAAAAAATTTAGTTGCAACCAGCACAAGTCATTTTGCTTAAACCACGAGATAGAAAGGAGTTCAACGAAAGGTTTCTAAGCTCGACCGAGATGGAGGAACTCAATCCAGCTACCCATCAAAGCTCAACTGGGATGGAGGAACTCAATCTAGCTACCCATCAACCTTGATAACAACCTAGACATTCAAGCCAATGTAGGTTTCCTATCATTTTTGTGTTTTCTGTTTTTTTTGCAAAAAAAATAAATTAATATGGAAAAAAACCTACCATACAAAAATTACAATTTTTTTTTACGAAAACCTTAAAAAACCACCAAGAAAACCTTTAAAAACCACCCAAAAAAAATATAATTTAAGTTTTGATTTTTTTTTTTTTTAATTTCATTGTATAAGTTATCTGCAATAGTAGCATGTTTATTATAAATATTTTCTATGGTAAAAACATTATTTTTTAATTATTTTAGGTTTTAATTTTTTCTTTTAGAATTTGTGAAACAATTTTCAAAAAAAAATAATTTTTTTGTTATTAAAAAATGCATTTAAAATTTCAAACAAATTTGATTGGGAAATATGCCAAAAAAAAATTCAAAACATAAAACAATTAAACTATAACCAATAAATAAATAATTAGGAGCTTTAGATTGACCATAAATGATATGGTTGTTCATATTAAACCTCTTATTAAATCAAATAGAAACTTAATTTCATTTTTTTTAATTTAAATAAATTTATATTTAAATAAAATATTAACTAAATTAAAAGTCCAACCATTTTTTTTTTGTTATTTAATTAATTTTATTAACCCCCATATATATATCTATATATCTATATACTATATCTATATATCTATATATATCTATATATATATATATATATATATTATATTATATATATATAATTTATATATAAATAATAGAGCATTTAAACATATATATATAAAGTTGTAAGTTTAACATAATTATATAACTATTATATAATATGGTTATAGTTATAACATTTCTTACATACTTTTTATAACTATTTACATTAATCTGCGCTTCATAATAATATAAGATGGGCGATTTTCGACAACTTTTTAAGACTCGATTTGATCTGCAAGCTGTATTTTTTCTTAAAATTTTCACTACTCCTATTTGTAGAATTATTTAATATAATAATATGACAACTATATATTTCTTAGTTCTCACGCTTACTAAATTTATTAGTTGATTAATGATTTTGTAACTTACACTTCCTATATTTTTATTTAACTATACAAAGCAACACTACACAACTTTGTGTGTGTGTGTTTTCAAGTTTCAACAATGCATCATTTATACATACATTATATCCATGATGAAAACTGCATTCAAAGTGAACGTATAAGCATTTTGAATATTTTCTAAGTTGTACCATATTGTTGCATTATGTAGTGTGTTGTACCAGAAACATTGTCTTCATGTGCTTGCACCTAGTACATGTCACATGTTAAAACCAAACATTATAAGAACCTGTCTTATGGAATATTTGGTTGGCATGAAGTTTTATTAGTTTTGAAAATAGATTTATTTCACTTTTTTACATATATTTACATATTTATGCTCTATGAATAAAATGCATTATTTATAAATGGAAAAAACTGTAAGTTAGATTTGATCACATTTTTTATTGTGTTTACATGAAGCTCAATACTTTAGTTAATAATTTATCAGAAAAGATACGGTATTTAGTTTAGGACTTCAACCTAGATTATTCTACTTGAGTTTATAAATGGTTTTCTTGTCAACATTTTTTTCTTGGATTAATTTATATGTATTATATGTAATTTGCAAGCGATCCCCCAACCGCAGCTCGTCGAAGTGTTGGGGGATCTATTATACATGGTCAACCTAGATCACGTAGCCATACTAGAGTGTGTGTTCCACTCATATATCCTCCCTCTAACACTAGTTGAAGTGTCAAAGACAATGTTTCTGTCTCTGTTGATGATATTGCTATGGATAGTGGACCTTCTTCACCTGTTGTAGGTAGACATTTGCATTTTAAATCTTTTTTAAACTTTATGTGTTTATGTTTTGCAATTTTCTTTAGTCTTTAAATCATCTTCAATTGATGCGTTTGAATTTAATGTATATGTATTATGCTTCTAGTTTGCTATATATACTAAATTATGTTTATGATTTAGGGACCCTCAGCAAGGCGAAGACGCGGATCAAAGTGCAGTTTCAATCCCTTAGTGGAACGACACTATAGCAAGTATCATAGTTGAGGATGTTAGGGCCCAACAAACATGGATCACACTAGAGTTGGATAAAATATCTGCTAATTCGCCTACTAGGCACAATTTGTCTTTGATACTGGATAGCACCAACAAGTTGATCGAGACATACTAGAGGGCAGGTCCACAAATCCACCTCCTATATTCCATACAGAAGATTAGGAGTCTAGAGGTTAGAGGCCGGCATACTTGGAAGGTGGTGAAATATGCCACTAAGAACATTGATGTTCATGGGGAGTTGTTTGACATCCCTCCAGACTGTCACACTAGACATGTTGGTCTGATTTTGCTAAAATATTTTAAGAATGTTGATGCGGCCCCCTTTTTTTTTATTGATTCATTGGAGCTTTGGGTCAATTCCCCCACTATGACTAGGTCCCCATTTACTTTGAAAAGAATATATATGTGGAGTTTGTGCTACATATGAGGTTGGATTACATGAGCATCGGATCTAAATTTTATGGACCTAGATTAGGATGTAGTTATGAATGTGTCAAGGCTCATAGGGACCCTACACATGTATCACAATCTCTGAGATTGTTGCCATGACCATCTTGTAGAGTGGTATTTTTGACATAGATAGAATAGTCGTCATAGCTTGGCATTGAGACTAGGTATATCATTGCAGATATCATGCATAAGATGTTGGTCATTGCACATGTTGCATTGCATGGAGAGATGAGCAGACCACCTTCGCTGCCTCATGGTCAACCAATTGCATTACATGATCATTCATATATTGAGAGTCTAGGGAATAACTAATTTTTTTCATATGCACATACATGTCATGATACCATCTGTGACACTTAGACGGTACACGTCCCACATGACATAGACCAAGTACACATATATAGAAATTTTGACTCTTATTGTCAAATTATACATTATTTATATTAATAAGTTCATATAAGATTGCATTTATATTAATAAGCTCATGATAACATGCATGCATAACCCAACTACACAAATGAGTCTTTGAGGTCATCTGAGGGGGCAGTTAACCAACTAGAGAAACCTCCTCTTGCACATGTTTCCATGGCTCAGTCTCCTCCACCTCGACCTCTAGCTCATAACACTCATGTGGAGGAGAGTCACTATGTACAACCACATGGACTAGCATTTGAGGTAAAAAAATTATTCCTAAGATTTCAACATTTACATTTTTTAAGTTACATGTATGCATGTTAATTAATTTGTAGACTAATTATAATTTGTCTTTTCCATTATGTACAAATGCCCAGATGTAGAGGGGTGTCCATGTTGTAATTATGTGGACACATTAGTGGGATGTTAGGTATGGAGGCATTGAGCCACATGCAAGGGAGCACCAAACCCAGATTGATCAGACCCCCATCCCACTTGAATTTCATTTGCACTCGATTGAGTCACATGTAGGAAACTATTTAAATGCATAGTTCAAAATCATTTATTTCCATATTGTTTATTTTGTATAAATAATATTCTAATTAATTTGATTTTGAATATGTTATATTGTAGTACCAGATTGTGGATACTCACTCTACGCAATGAAACACACTTAAAATTTATAGAAATGATACTTTCTAGAGCGGATCATACATAGTTTGTATATTTTCAAGCCCATTTCATAGGGCACATTCACATGTGTTGCACATACTTCATATATTTTCATACATGGACAACTTATGGATGCATGAACATTATTCCAGTTTATGGATGCTTATTATTTCAGTTTTTGGATGTTCATGTATAATGTAATTTGTATTTATTTTTCATATTTGCAATTTATTATCATACATAACTAACAATATAAGAAATTTTACTGCTCCTGAAATAAACTAAGAAAATAAATACAATCTTAGACTATGATGCAAGTCACTTTGATACTTAACATGAACTAAAATATATGTTCATGGTTCAATTAAAAAATACAAATAGGATTGAAATATTTGTAGAATTGAGGCTTCTGTGATCAGTCATTTTTATAATAAGAGCTTCAGCGTAAATCACATGATAAAGATCTTTGTCATGTGATTTACGCTGAAGCTCTTATTATAAAAAGGATTGAAATATGTTTTAATTTCATTTTTAAAAGATGTCTTCAACTAGTGATGTTCAACTAATAAGTTTTATTAAATTTTATTTCTTTTGTGGTCATCTACATGAGCTTAGTCATAACAAGATATAAGTCATATGTTTTGGAATTTAATATACCAAAACACAATTAATTATATGTTTTGAGATAATTTTATATAATTTTATGAACTTTTCTAAATTTAGCTAGCTATCCAAATATTTGAATCAAATCCTTAACTTAATACCTTCAATTAAAAACATTCAAGAAGTAAAATTTTACAAAATAACAATTTTGAATTCTACTTTCATAGACTAAGGAAATAACTACAATCTTACTATGATGCAAGTCACTTTGATACTTAAAATGAATTAAAATATATCATGTACATCAATTTAAAATTGAATTTGTAGAAAGTGTCTTTTAGTGCCATCAATGTATGCTAATTTAAACAATTAATGATATGTTTCTATAATTTTATGCACTGTCCTAAATTTACTTGCCTATCCAAGTATTCCAATCAATTCCTTATCTTAAGACCTTCAATTAAGAACATTGAGTAAAATTTTATAAAATAACAATTTTAGTTGTCATATTGTATTGTAGAAAGTGTATTTTAGTGCACAATCAATGTCTCTTAAATTGGAATGATTTTAAAACATGCCAAGATGTAGATTATAAATACATTTTATTCAATTTTATTTATTTTGACGTTATCTAAAAGATGTTAATAGTCATTACATGATATATTACTAAATATGTGAAGTTGGGTTACACTTTTGTGCGAAACACCCTCGAAAAATTCATAATCACAAAATTTTAGCCGATTTTTTTTTTTTTTTGGCCGAATTATTTACATTTATTCAGCTGAACTATTCTACTAAAGTTTGGCCAAATAATTGGCTGTTTAGATTAACTCCGACCGTCAACAAATTTTTTTCTGGAGGAGAAAAAAATAGCAATAAATTTTTTCGGCCAAAAAAATAATTCGGTCGGGCTAGGTTTTCGACTGAAAAATTGTCTATATTTATGATGGCCCTTAGGTTGTTGCATAACTTTTTGTGCTTTTAGTTTGCTGGTTTGCAATTGTGATTTTGGGTGGCAAGGGTGCATTGGAGGTTGGTTTGCAATTGAGAGTTCAGGTGGCCCAAGTGTGTAGGAAGAATTTATGCGTTGTTATGCATTGGAGGAATTGATTTTTCGAATAACTGTAACCATGTATGTCCTTGTCTTATTTGTTGTTGCTTTTTGTGGATTTATATTTTGGTTTTTTCAAAACATATTCTAATTTTCTGTTGGTTTTTTTTGCAGGATTGGTTAGTGTCAGGGCAGTTCTTGTAGGATTTTTCCAGGATTGGTTGCATCTTGTTATCGTTGGAGGAATTTTTTTGGCCACCTCGCCTAAACTGCACAACAACTGGCAACTAAATATGTTCGGAACAATTTATGACTACAATATGTTTTTTCTTTTTTATGAGAATTATATTCATATGACTGAATGTAAGTGGCAGGTTAATCGATTTTAGTTGAAACCTAGAAAAGAAATGCACATCAAGAATAAATAAATAATTATTGTCTAGCTACTTAGTTATTATGCTTCACTTAATTCCTCCTTTGAAAGATTTTGTATGTGATTCCATGTTGTGCAGAGAATCACATTTCTATACAAACAATAATTTTATGCAAATTTCACATCATCATAGTTAGAGTAATACATGAAAATATTTCACTATTTATATACATCGTATACAACATATTAATACATCACTTATACAATTCCCTTGATACTCATGGTGGGTCGTCATTGTGAAAATATATGAAATGCTTTATGATATGTATTGATTACCCTTTAGGCTTTATCATATTTAAATCTATGATCATTCTAAAGAGATGAAGTGGAAGGGTGAGTGTATAAATTTTTAAATATTTTAAATGTAATTCAAACTTTTAAAAAAACTAGTTTTGAAAATGTATTGGTAATAACTAGGTTAGATCCAAATTTGATAGGTTACTTCACAATATGTTGAGATAAAACACTTTATTTAAAAAGTTTACATATATTTTCTTAAAGTAAAAATATTTTCGCTTTTTATATAAAATTATTTTACTTCATTAAATAAACAAACATTTTTTTCACCACAATTATATATCCTTGGTTATATAAAATCACATACATTTTAAGTTATTGATATAAAATTATTTTACTTCAATAAATTAAAAAAACACTTTTTTCATCACAATTATATATCCTTGGTTATATAAAATGGGTTATTTACATAATTAAAAGATAATTTTAATACCTTACCAAAATCTTATTTTGGTGTTTTCATCACAATTATATATCCTTGGTTATATAAAATGGGTTATTGACATAATTAAAAGATAATTTTAATACCTTACCAAAATCTTATTTTGGTGTTGCGTAAATCCATAGTAGGATTAAAAATTTTAAGTGGCAGGTTAATCGACAAGTCACTTGACAATATGTTGGGTTAAAGCATTTTATTAAAAAAGTTTACATGTGTTTTCTTAAAGTAAAAATAATTTTCAATAGATATATGTATTTTGTTTATATAAAATTATTTTACATCATTAAATAAGAAAAACACTTTTTTCATCACGACTATAAATCCTTGGTTATAGAAAAGCACATACATTTTAATAACTTGAAATGGGTTATTGACCTAATTAAAAGATAATTTTAATGTCTTATCAAAATAAAATTTTGGTGTTGTGTAAATCATAATAAGTTTTAAAATTTTAAGTCTCAAGTTAATTGATTTTAGTTTATAGGTATCAGACAAAAATTAATGGTAAGATTAACCATTAAAAACTAAAACATGATATTTATATATATATATCTTGGTTATCGAAAATCATATACATTTAATAACTTGAAATGGTTATTGACCAATAAAAAGATAATTAAATGCTTATCAAATAAGTATTTAGTGTCGGCGTCAAGATCATAGTAGGTTTAAAATTTTAAAGTGGCAAGTATAATATGATTTTTTTATAGGTATAGACAAAAAATTAATGGCAAGATAACAAATATAACGAAAACATGATTATAATATATATTATTATATATAAGTGTAAGTTAAAAAAACAACATAATAATATATAATATAATATATATATATATATATATATATTAATATATTGTAGGTCGTTGTTTTTAACCTGTAGTCTGTTTCTTGAATTAATTCAGTTTGGATATAGAGCTTGCAAATGCATAAAAATCAATCTGCCAAGGAAATGAGTAGTAACATCTGCTTTTTTCTAAAAATCAATATGAAACAATTCCAATGTCTCTCATTTGGAAGGACAATCCACAAATATGTCTTTTTTAAGCAACTGTTGTTTAGTAATATGAGCCCAAATCTGCTTGTGAAAAAAGTAGTGCTCCTTCTCTGAAAACTGTGATTATTACGATTGGAGATCTTCATAAACCTGTTGTGAAGAATTATACAGTGTTGCATATTCTTATGATGACCTTCATGTATGGTTGCTAGTGTAGTTCTGATGGGTCCAACCCGCAATTCCAAGCTTGGAAGGTTAACAACAATATGATTGCTTAATAAATAATTATATAATTAAACAATGATTTGGGTTTTAACTCCGGCGATTGGAGATTAATGGTGAGATGGTTTTGGACTTCGTTTAGGTGGCATTTATGATAGTCATTAATGTTGTTGTGCTGATGGTCCTTGCCTTGGTTATTGTTGTCCCGCTCCTCGATCTATGCCAAAACCCTACCTTCTATTGTCATTCTTTCATTTTTGTTCTGCGACTCTGCCACGCTAAGGGTTTGGTCTAGAAACAAGGATTTCATGTTGCAAATGTGTGTTGTTAAGCCACAACTCTACATGCACGGGCTATGGGCTGTGCTGCCTGTGAGTATGGCACCTGCATTTATCCTGATGACTTATGGGCTCAGTTCCTTGGGCACAGAGTGACAGTTCTGCTCGTTTGTGTACGAATATGGCTACTGTATGTTCTGTTCGATTGCTCGACTTGTATTTGCTCCACTGTTCTAATTTTATTGTGGTTCTCCTATTTATGAAATGTGATTAATGGATGTTCATGCTATTGGTCATAGCTATGGTGGCTTCCTCCTGCTCGTAATTCACTCTAGGTAAACTATCTCTCTATGATTCATCTTTCTCCTCTGTCTTCCCATGGCTCTAACAAGAACGGCTCCTTGGCCTCAGGTTATCACCGTGGACTATGGCTCAATGGGTTTGCATTCCTCCCACACGACTAAACCTCCAGGTAATTGATTCATTCACTGTGCAGACAATTTCCTTACGCTTCATTTACTTCTTGCTATTCTTGCTCTTAGTTTGGGCTAACAATGTTGCCCTGTTTTGATTGCATAGGTTGGGGGTTCGTTCTTCAACATGGTTAGTGTGATTGCTTCAGCTATTTCCAAGTAGGCTCTGCTACTGTTGTCATTTTGCTTTAATAATTGGTCTCTGTCGGTTTTCGTTGGGCAGAATCCCATTTCTAGTTTGCCTGTACCTATCGTTATGTGACTTGGGTTAGTTGATACTAACCCTCGTTTGATTTCGCAAAGTTTGTAATTGTGAACCTCTGTGTTGGAGGCCGTCCCAAAACCCTTGCCTTAGGGTTTTGCTGGTTCGTTAGGTTCTTTCGCTGCTCGATGGATTATCTGTGGACTATAATATGTATACGAATAATTTTTTTTTGTTTGGAATGAAACGAAATAAAGTGTATTTCAGTTGTATTTGTTACCTCTATCCTGGTTTTTGTTACTCAGCGATTATATGCTCCTTCTTGGTCGAACTTGTTTGTAATGTGTTTGGATCTTCCAGTTATGGTCTCTATTTGTCGATTGCCAACCTTTTTGCTGGAAATTCCCATGCAATTTTCTCTGTCTGCTTACGGTTCTTTAGGAGCGAAAATAAATTAAAAGAATAGACATGCACTGTATCTGCTTATTTGGTTTACTCAATGATGAAGAAGAAGTATATAGACAATACAATAACTGTTACAGATGGACTTGTATGGAAGAAGATTATTCTTTGTATTCTATTATTGTTCTCATGTGTTGAGTCCCTCAAAATGATTTACATTTCGTATTTGTACTGTTTGTCCATAGTTACCTGAACTATGCACAATTGCGCTTCAATTGTTTCTTTTATGAGTTACATAATTGTTAATTCATTCGGTTCTTCCTGCGCTGCAAGATTTTACATTTGACATGGATGTCTTTTTTTGTTTTAAATGGAAGAAACAACTATAAGACAATTATTCACTAAAAGACAGACAATTGTGACAGTGACCCTAACTAACTATATTGTTCCCTAACTAATCATGAAATTAAAAAAAAAACAAGTCCCTACATTCTGCTCTGACTAATTAAACATAAAGAAACCAAAAATTGATAAATATTTCCACCTTGGCGGAGACCAACACGCAGTCATGGTGCTCTTAGCTGGATTCTCTTGCATCAGGCTCTCGGGGTAAAAAGAAATCATGACTTCGGTCCATGAGCTTCTCCACTGAATAACCCGCCTGCTCTATCTGCCTGGCGTCAAGCCACGAACTGTCCTCAATAGGACGGTTCTTCCACTGGACCAGATATTGCAGATACTCTTTCCGCCGAGTTTGCTTGGCCACCTGAGTGTCGAGGATCCTCTTGATCTCGGGGGGATGAACATAAGGCTTTTGTCTCATCCATGTCTCACTTCCGTCTTGGGTGTCCCGTGTAGGCTGTGTGGTGATGTCTTCCTCTGAACCAGCAGTGTATGGAAATAGGTCTGCTACATTAAAGATGGGTGAGATGCCTATTCCTGGTGGCAGTTGTATTTCATAAGCATTCACTAAAAATTTCTAGAGAACTTTGCAGGGGCCTATCTTCTTGTACTTCAGCTTGTTATATGCGCCTCTAGGAAAACGCTTCTTGCGCAAATGCGCAAGGATTTCATCCCCCACATTAAACTACACTTCTCTCCATTTCAAATCTGCTCGCTGCTTATATTTTTTATTGTTGTCCTGCAATTTTATTTTCACTTGCTCGTGCAAATCATTCATCGCTTTAGCAAATTCTTCCCCATCAGCACTCTGTCTTTCTTGTTGTCCTAGATCTCGCAATTCATGCACTCCACAAGGATGCATGCCATACAAGATCTGGAAAGGACTGTAACCTGTGCTGTGATTGGGCGAGTTGTTGTAAGCGAACTCTACTTGGGCAAGTACTCCATCCCACATCCGTGAATTTTCACCAATCAAACTTCATAGCAGGTTCCCCAGACTTCTGTTTACCACCTCTATTCGCCCGTCAGTCTGCGTGTGATAAGCAGAGCTAAAAGTTAACTGTGTGTCCATATTCTTCCATAGGGTGTGCCAAAAGTGCCCTGTAAACTTCATGTCCTTGTTAGAGAGAATGGACTTAGGTAGACCATGTAGTTTGACGATCTCTGTAAAGAACAAGTGGGCCACGTGAGTGGCATCGCTGATTTTTCTACAAGGGATGAAATGCACCATCTTCGAAAACCGGTCCACTACTACCATCACCAAATCATAACCCCGTTGTATCCTTGGTAGACCCAAGATGAACTTAGACCCAAGATGAACTTCAAGCTGACTGAGTCCCACGATCTACTTGGAATGGGTGATGGCGTGTAAAGTCCCGTATTTTTACTGTCCCTTTGCCAACTAACACACTTTACATTTGGTCACAAATCTCTGTACATCCCTTTACATTTTTGGGCAATAATAAAAATGGCTAAGCTGCTCTAATGTCTTGTCTATGCCAAAATATCCGGCTAGACCTCCACCGTGCTTCTCCCGAATGATATTCTCTCGCATTGAGCAGTCAGGAATGCATAACTGTCCTCCTCTAAACGACAACTTCTCCTACAAATTATAGTCCAACCAAAAACTATTGTCTCTCACCAAAGGATTCTGACACGCTTCATAAGCCTCCTCGAAATCCATGTTAGTCTGATACAAGTCTTTCAAGTGCTCAAAGCCCAACACTTTTATCGTACTCTCCTGCAAGAGTAAGGCTCTTCTGCTCAACGCATCTGCCACCTTATTGGCCTTCCCGCTAATGTGTTTCAACATAAAGGTGAAACTCTGTAAATATTCAACCCACCTAGCATGCTTGTGATTTAGCTTGTGTTGTTGCATCACACATTGCAGTGCAGAATTATTCGAGAATAAAACAAACTCATTCCCCAGCAGATAGTGTCTCCAATGCTTCAGTGCTTGGACGATAGCATAGAATTCCTTGTCGTAAGATGAATACTTCTGTTTGCTTTTGTTTAGCTTCTCGTTGAAAAACGCAACAAGTTTATCTTCTTGTCTGAGTACAATTCTAATGGTTGTACTGCTCGCATAACAACGAACCTGAAAAATCTTTTTAAAATCTGGCAATATCAGGATCTTTGAATCTTTGATTGGAGAATCCACAGTAAGATGATTTTTACACCAACGTTTTGAATCCCAAATGGGATCCATCATCAGGGCAAAGAGAAAGATGATCTTTCTCTTTGCCCTGATGATGGATCCCATTTGGGATTCGAAACGTTGGTGTAAAAATCATCTTACTGTGGATTCTCCGATCAAAGATTCAAATAGCACAAACCACAGATCTCTGAAATCCAATATCAGGATCAGTCTCTTTGCGATCTTCTTCTTCAATAGCTGAAAACTCCTTTCTGCTGCCTCAGTCCAACGAAAAGGCTGACTTGCCTTCTTTATAGTATCCAACATAGGTGCGCAGATTTCACTAAAATTTCTTATAAATTTTCGCTAAAAACTTGCTAGCCCATGAAAACTACATACCTCAAATAGACTTTTTAGGGATGGCTAGTTGAAAATTGCTGCAATCTTCTATGGGTCCATCTTCAATTCGTTTTCTGCAATCACAAAACCTAGATAAACCAATTCTTTTTGCAAAAAAGTACACTTTTTCAGATTTATTAGCAGCTTATTCTGCTACAATTTTTCCAACACTTTTTGAACATGTCGAAAGTGTTCCTCTCTCGTCTTGCTGAAAATTAATATATCATCTAGGTACACTATTACAAACTTCTCAATGTATTCTTTCAACATTTCGTTCATTAATCGCATAAAGGTACTGGGTCCATTGCTTAGTCCAAATGGCATTACCAACCACTCATATAGTCCCTCATTAGCCTTGAAGGTTGTCTTCCACTCATCCCTTTCTTGGATTTGAATCTCATGATACCCACTCTTCAAATCAATCTTTGAAAAATATGCTGCCCTGCTTAGGCAGTCCACCATGTTATTGTTGAAAATAATACTGAGAGGGGGGGTGAATCAGTATTATCTAGTTCTTTTAACAAATCTTCCTTATTTACACTTTGAATTATTTTTGCATATCAGTACCATAAAATAATGAGCAAGAAAAAAAGACAGT